>OV651820.1:50786517-51009017 GCA_927349885.1 Psylliodes chrysocephalus | reverse complement strand
TTGCGCAGTATAAACGTCTGTTCTGGTGAAGATGATGAGCTTAATGTATATATCTCTTAGATTCTGAATCAACTTAAATCTATATTTAATCAATGGCTAATTCATGGGCACATGTGCACATGTGCGCATTTTTACTTTCCTATCTGTATACAGATATAAGGAAAGTATAGGAATCATGATTTTTTTCGACCTCGAGTTTTCGACGGATTTTTACGTTTTGAGGTCCCCTGAATCCGTTTTGACTGTTTTCGCGATGATGTCTGTGTGTGTGTGTGTGTGTGTGTGTGTGTGTGTCTGTGTGTGTGTCTGTGTGTGTGTGTGTGTGTGTGTGTGTGTGTGTGTGTGTGTGTGTGTGTGTGTGTGTGTGTGTGTGTGTGTGTGTCTGTATAACGCATAACTCATGAACCGATACACGGAAAAACACCAAATTTCAAACTTAAGCTTTATTCCAGCGTCTAATGAGCTGATTAGATTTTGGGCAGAGTCGGAACATCTGGGGGGTACTTTATAGGTGGTCATTTTTATATTTTATGGAATATATCTGTTATTTATGTTTGGGGAAGAAAATTTTTTAAATAAAAGTTACTTCTTATTTTATTATCTATAATTTTTGTCATTTACAAAATTTTCCTTAAATGGTCCGTATTCGAGAAATTTGACAAAATGTAAAAAAATATTTTTTTTTATAAAAATTGTTCAAACAAAAGTTGTTTGTAATATAATTCTCTATAATTTTTGTCCCTTAGATAATTTCTCTAAAATGGACCGTATTCGAGATATTTGAGAAAATGTGTAAATTTCGAAATTTGAAGAAAACTCAAAAACGGATAAAGAAAAAATCAATAAATTTTAAACTTAAGTTTTATTTCGGCCTGACGTGAAATGATTAGATTTTGGACAAAGTCGGAACATCTGGGGGGTACTTTATGGGGGGCCGTTTATATATTTTATGGAATATATCTGTTATTTATGTTTGGAGAAGAAAATTGTTCAAATAAAAGTTACTTCTAATATTATTATCTATAATTTTTGCCTTATGTAAAAATTTCCTGAAATGGTCCGTATTCGAGAAATTTGACAAAATGCAAAATTCTGATTTTTATGAAAATTGTTGAAATAAAAGTTGTTTGCGATATCGATCTCTATAATATTTGTTCATACATGATTTTTTTTAAATGGACCGTAATGGAAAAATTGTAGGAAAAGTGCCAAATTTAAATTTTTCAGTATTTTCATTTTCAATGAATATCTATAGAAAAATGTTTCGCGGTAGATGTATGTGGACAATGTATATATATTTAGTTTATCCTCTAAACATTTATAGAGATGCTACAATAGGTTGTACACAATAAACGGAAAAAGCCTGTAATAACTAGATAGGAAAGTCATGTGTTGGACACATCAGATTTTTTTTTAAGGTGTAGGATTTACCCATACAGTAATCAATGAGCTTTGCGTAGCATTTTTGCGTCCTTGCATTTTATAAGCATAAGACCATACTTACCAGACATGTATTTGTCTATAATGCAGAATTTAATTTAATTTTTTTGTTTGTCTTCAGATTGGAGATTTAATATATTAATGGTACAACAAATGGTATCGGGACTATCAATAATCACTAAACTATTGCAAAAACACATTTTAAAAAGTTAATTTCACGAATCCGAAGAACGAATCAAATTCATTTAAATTTATAAATATAGATATGTATAGTCTTGACAGCAAAAATTGTGTTCAACAGATTGTATCACGAATTAATAAAATAGGACAGCCTGATAATTAACAGTTTCATTACATAACTAATGACAAATCATTAGATTTTTATAGCATTAATGTACAGCTTGACAGTCAGCTATTAGTTCAGTTTAATTTATGATTTTCAATTATAAATCAACTTAAATTATATAAAATTATTACATGGAGAGTAATATATCTTACTAAACTTCTCACGTGCTTGAATTAAATACCGTATTTTTTTTTCTAAAATAAAAATATTCTAAAAAAATATTTAATTTTCAAATAATTCTAATAAGCAGCCAATCCACTTTTCATAACAAGTTTGCACCTAATATTTATTATTTTTTTGCGAAATTGTAACTATAACATTAAGTCATGTATTTACTTCAAATAGTATACCTTTTTACACTCATAAATACAATGTAAAATGCCTTTAGTTAATAATTAATTACTTTAGGGCGGTACCTACAGCAGTCTTAAATAAATTTATGATCAATTGCAAAATGCATGTCTTGGAATGTCTTTTGTTTTCTAAACCAAAATATATGAGCAGTTAGTGTCTGAAATGAAATGTTTCGGAAAGAATTATGATTTTCTTTTCTTCTGATGATTTTAGAGAGTAACTAAAAAGTAATTCACACTAAAATTAATAACACAATTGTATGTAATTTATTTAGAACTATCAATTGGCACCTGTTTCATTCTAGAAACACTGACGGTACACCTAAAAATATATAGAATGGCATCTATTAATAAAAATTTTCATAATATGCTGTTATGTATAAACGATCTACTAATACCTAAAACAGCTATAACTGATCAAAACTATCCACTAACATACATAATATTTTATATAATATTTTATATAATATTAAACCTAAGCCTAATATGAAAAACTAGTTAATAATTTTTGTAACATACAGGTTGAATGTTCCACAGAAATTAAAAAAAAGCTAAATAACAAAAAATTATCAGTTAAAGAAGTTACCACGAAATTTATATAATACATAATAATAATAATACTACAACACCATTAACATATCACACAACATTACATATTATAAATTGTATAAAATAAAATAAATGCAGAGACGCTAAAATGGTGGTACCCACCTTATCGATACTGAGGCCCACAAGGGTAAACTCGTAGCTTAAAAAAACGAGAAATGATTTAACTTGAAACGAAAGACCGAAAGCCGATAGTAGTATTAGGAGGTTGAACTTTTTGGTTTGTAAAGTATTGGCATTACTTAGGTTAAACCATTTGATGATTTTCACAAGCCTTGATTTTTAAAACCATTTTATATCGCCTTTTGATTAGGGTTGACAAACTTGTTCGAGCAATTTATCCAATAATAATTGGCCCCTTTACCTCTTAAGCCTGCTTATGTAAAGTATTTGGGCTCCTTACTTCGCCAAAGTGGCCCAAAAGTCTGGAAACGGCCAATTATCTCGTAAATTACTAGTCCTCATTGTACAAACTTTGGGGTACACCTGTTTTGGGATACGGAGATTTCAGATTTGATATTTGCAATGTTGCCAACTTTGCCGTTTCTCTTATATTATAAGTCACTTTGATTTTTCAAATTGATCATCATGCATATTCAGTTATTATTGGAATCTCCTATTCAATACGAGTTCAACCATATGTAACACTTATGATTTTATGTAATCTAGAAGGTCTCAAATAAATATAGTTTTGTGACTATAGGTCATAGCAACTTATAGCTACAAAACTATTTTTGTGTTAAAGTAGATCCATAGAGATCAATATAATTTACAAAGGCCTTCTTTCAACATACAAATAAATGATAATTTTATAATTAAAGTGAAAAACACAACAAAATACCTCGGTATCATAATGGATCAAAATCTGAAATGGGTTGATCATATTACGTCATTAACAACCAAAGTTAGAAGATTCAATTTTAAATTTAATGAATTGAGGAAATTTATGACTAGGAGTTTACTAATTATTATTTACAATTCGCTAGTTGAATCTATTTTGCGATATGGTATAATGTGGATTATATGCACTTCAACTCCTTAATGTAATCCAAAATCGTATAATTAAAATTATCTACAAAAAACCAGCATTATATAAAAGAGTGTAATAAAAAAGTGCTTTGTATAAGAACATTATATTATCTGTCTTGATGTACCTTTATTTATGAAAAGCCTGAATTGAGATACACTACAAATTATTTGCAATAAATATCAAAAGAAGCATACAAACATTTTTAAATAATTTGACATTTAAGAGCCATTCACACATCACAGTTGACATCTTGAGACTTGACAGACACAGACAAGCATTATTTTGATTTTTGCCAAATAAAATGGCCGGTTAATTATTCTATCGGGTTGCAACAGAGAGCCAGTAAATTTGATGAAGGTGTTTTTGTGGCTAGGGGCGAAAGAGTAGTAAGTTTAAGTTAGCACCACCATAAAAAAAGTCATTTTTAGGAAACTGCTTATATATTTTTCATAAATTGGCAGGCTTGGCAACTAATTTTGAATAAAAATAGCCTCCAAAATGGCTGTTTGCAATTATGAAGGTCGCAACCCGCCTTAGAAATCCCATCTTTACAATCAACAGCTGTTTTCTGACAGGTCGTTGGATAATATTTGCAATATATGGAATGTAAAGAATGTTAGGAATGTTAGACGTTAGAAATAATTGGAATTCCTAAAATTAGTCATATAAGAAATGCAGTCATATAAGAAATTCATAGGCGGATTTTAAGGAAATTGATATTAAAGTAGTTAGGATGAACCGAAAATTCTAAAAATCAATAGTGGTCTAAGTTAGAAGTAATTATTCAAGAAAATCAAAACCGCAACTCAATCAGAACTTTCGTTCTAGAGTTATCGTACCGGCATACATACACATGGACGACCAGACGAAATTTTTTTTTGCATTTTCGGGGTAAGAAAATGTTTTCGTCTGCACGAATGCAATACGAGGCCCCATAGGAAGGGCCTCACTAATAACGTACCTGCGAGATGTTCTTATAAAAGCAGGCGTGCAGTTTCCAACATGTTTTAAATTGTTGCTGGTGATTGAAGATCGATTTATGTACGATCTATTGATCGATTATATAAGAAAAAATTAAATAAATATTTAATAGTTAAATATTCAATTTGTTTGTGGCTGATGGACTAACGTCCATTGCCAATAATAGAACGAAAAGCAAAAAACATCAAATTTCCATTTGTATCACATTAATACTTGCATTATATATTTTAATTAAACTATTATCAGCTTTCAATAATATTCATTTCCTAAGCAAATATTCTTAGGCCGGTGAAGTTGTGTTAAATGATTTTTTAAATCACGTTAGTTAATGACACGGAATTAAGATATATGACTTATTTGAATAATACAGTTGAAAAGATTAACACTCATTATTTAAATTAAGTTAGGTGAATTTCATTAAAATTTAAACTTATAAACGGCCTTCGATTAAAGATTCATAATAGTACGGACAATTATTTTGCACATGCGCATTGGTCTTGATATGACCATTGCGCCAACGGTCGAGTATTTTGAATTTACTTTTGGGTTTCGGTCGTCCTGCAATGCAGTACTATTCCACTGGACTAGATTAAATATAAATAATTTTATTATTTGTAATAAGTAGTATTTTTATAACGTTGTGTTAAAATTATGTTGTTACGGTTCGCATTTTATCGTTGCAATATTTGTATAAAAGTTAAATAATTTAATAATATGCTTACCTGTCGAGAAACGAAAACACAAGATTGTTCAAACTATGTATATTAATTTTCTATAACTCTTCTCTTTTATGAGTCTAATTGCAATTGTTCAAATTCCAAATTACTTCTTCTTTGCTAAAATCTACAATCCCTTTCATTTATTCAAATTTAAGTTCAAGGCCAAGGTCATTGGTTCCTAAAATATGGTAATTTGTTGGCAATCCTAGATTGTCATTCTGGCTGAAGAACTTCCTTCCCCTTCTGTCCTTTTTCAATTAGTTTCCTTTGGTCCATGTGGTACCTGAAATTTAACGAATTTTATTCGGATTATTTAACTAATAATAAAAAAGAAAGTTTACCTTTAAAGTATATTTGTCATTATTGGCAGCACCTTGTTGTGGAAATAATACTTTTCTTCCAAAGGCCACCTAACATCTACGGTAAGTCCATACCAACCATGTTTTAGTTTATATGTAGAATATTCCCTTTATTTTAGGCCTTCTTGTTTGTATCCATTCTGTAGAGCTTCTTCTGTCGCTCCTGTAGTATTTAGATGTAGTATTTAGTAACTAATATTTAATTTGGACACACTATTGTCAGTGCTTGGCTTAGCGGTTTCAGTAGAGGAAGTAACCCGTACTATATATCACTGCTTCCTGCTTAGCTTGTTGGTCCAGCCCTTAGTAACCGACCGATAACTCTGATAAGAACAACCCCTGGATGGTAGATCATCAGGAAACCACAGAACAAGTAAGAACGTTCCATTGCCTGAGCTCTATTTTAGCCACGCTTAGCTTCCTTGTATATATGTTGCTAATAACATTACCTTTCTGTACATATAGTTAATAACATCACTGTCATAGTAGTATCTTGTAAAAACATGATAGATTTTAGTATTATCACTTCATTACATTAAAAACGAGATTGTTTAACATTAATAGTTGAATTTTTATTTAGCTATTCCGCATTCTAACTATTGAATAGTTTTAGTTTGGAAAATCTAAGTGGGTATTGGCATTTTATTTACCCTTACTTTTGTTGGCTGTTTTGGCATCGCTTATTTAGTTTCTCGTAAAGCCTAAAATAAAATATAGATAAATAACTGTATATGGTATAAAAAGTATTTAGGTATATTTTCACTATGACTAAATGTATGCTCTTATACACTTCGTACTTACCTACCTTGTGAACGATTGGTACCAAACGGGCAACGAAGTCATTTTAATGTTATATTTGCTGGATTTGTAATTATACCGACTGAAACATATTTTTTAGTTAATTTTACACATCAACAAATGCATCTTGGCTAACTTGCCTATCAAAATATGTTCAAGACTATTTTTAATTAATTTAATTTTAATCAATTTTTTTTATTACTTGTACAACGTGAAAACCAAATAATTTTTTTGCAAATCAAAAGTTTGAACCTTACAGAATATGCCTAGTTGGTATTGCCTGTTCATTTTTGTTCAAGACTACCTGGCAAGCAGGGGTGAACAGGTAAATTATTTCAAGTGAGTACACCGATCTGATAAATGATTGAAACCAAGTTTAAAATAAAGATAATTAAATATTCAACGCGATTATATACTCTTGCCTGCGAAAAAATGTTCAAGTGACCATATTGCCGAGCTTTAAAGATATAAAATTCAAAGTCAGGTGGTTGTGCGTGAGAGAGAGGGCCAAGCGCCTGATAAGTGTATTAGAGGAAGACAAAGAATAGCTGCTGCCAGTGTTGCCAGAATATATTTTTGTAATGTACCAGATTTATCTAAAAAATGTACTAGATTTCATAAAAATGTACTAGATTCTATAAAATTATCAGATTTTTCTAATTATGAAGTATGGTCATTAAAGAGCAAAAAAAGTTTTATAGAGAACACGAACACAACAATTTTAAACAATATTTTATCTCTCGACAAATTTGTGACACTATTTTATCTCTCGAGTAGTTTTTAAATAAGATTTTAATACCTTTTGATACTCTTATCTCTCGAACAGTTTTTAAATCTTTTTTTATCTCTAGAGCTATTTTTAAAAAATATTTTATCTCTCGATAAATTTCCAACAGTGTTCTATCTCTCGAGCAATTTTTAACAGCCTTTTTTACCTTTCAAGCTATTTTTGAACAATATTTGATCTCTCGTGCAATTTTTGAGCAAAATTTTAACAATTTCTAACACTATTTCATCTCTCGAACAATTTTTAAAAAAGATTTTATTATCTTTTGATAATATTTTATCTCTCGAACAGTTTTTAAAAAACTTTTTTTTATCTCTTGAGCTATTTTAAAAAAATATTTTATCTCTAGATAAATTTCCAACAGTATTCTATCTGTCGTGCAATTTTTAACAACTTTTTTTATCCCTCGAGCAATGTTTGTACAATTTTTAACACTATTTAATCACTCGAGCAATTTTTAACAGCCTTTTTTACCTTTCAAGCTATTTTTGAACAATATTTAATGTCTCGTGCAACTTTTGAGTAAAATTTTAACACTTTTTGATAATATTTTATCTCGAACAGTTTTTAAACAATTTTAAACAAATTTCTAACACTTATTCTATCTCTCGAGCAATTTTTAACAACTTTTTTATCCCTTGATAAATGTTTGTACAAAATTTTTTGTACAATTTTTCACTATTTAATCACTCGAGCAATTTTTATCAACTTTTTTTACCTTTCAAGCTATTTTTGAACAATATTTTTGATCTCTCGGTGCAATTTTTGAGCAAAATTTTAATAATTTCTAACACTATTTTATCTCTCGAGCAATTTTTATTAACATTTTTTATCTTTCTAACAATTTTTAAACAATGTTTTATCTCTCGATAAATGTTTAACAGTATTTTTTAATTCTCGAGTCATTTTTGAATAAGATTTTAATAACTTATGATACTATTTTATCTCTCGAACAGTTTTTAAACCTTTTTTTATCTCTTGAGCTATATTTAAACAATATTTTATCTTTCGATAAATTTCTAACATTATTCTATCTCTCGAGCAATGTTTAACAACTTTTTTATCTCTTTAGCAAACTGCACAATATTTTAACTCTTGACAAATTTATAAAAATATTTTAACTCTCGATAAATGTTTCACAATTGATGTTTTATATCTCGAGCAATGTTTGTACAATATTTTATGTCTTGAGCATTTTCTAATTGTATTTTATCGTTCGAGGAATTTTTAAACAATGTTTTATCTCGAGAAATTTCTAATAGTAGGTATCTCTTGAGTAAATTTTGAACAATATTTTATATCTCAACAAATTTTTCAATAGTATTTTATCCCTCGAGCAATTTTTGAACACGATTTTAACAATTTATAATAACTATTTAATCTTTCGAAAAATTATTAAATATTTTTATCTCATTAAATTTCTAACAGTATTTTTTATCCCTAGATCAATTTTTGAACAATATTTTACCCCTCAAGCAATTTCTAAAATTATTTTATATTTCGACCAATTTTTAACACCCTTTTTTACATCTCAAGCCATTTTTGAACAATATTTGATCTCTCGTGCAATTTTTAAATAATGTTTTATCTCTGAAGTAATTTTTAGCAACTATTTTAATTTCTCTTGCAATTTTTTACCAATATATTTTACACTTCAAATGGAAACATACGCTGAAAAAAGTACTAGATTTTGTTTCGAGTGTACTAGAGTACCATATTCTCAGAGAATGTACTAGATCTAGTACAATTGTACTAGACTGGCAACACTGGCTGCTGCGCTCAGCGTATCTGTCGAATTAGAGAGAGTGCGCATGATTGTTTTATATGGAACTGTGAAAGACAGAATTTGTGTATAGTCTAATAACATTTTGGAGAATTTGAGGCGAACACGTGCTAAATATTATGATCTGTAGACATTACTTAAAAACAAACATAAAAAATGAATAAAAAGTATTTTGTGTGTAACCAACGAAATTCAGTTATTGAGTTTAATGATGAGACATTTAAAAATTGCTTTTTGATGTTAAATTTCCGGAAGCGAAAAAATTTTAAATACAATGATATTGAGTTAACCAAAGAATCTCTGAAATTTGTTGGTTATCATTCCGCGTGTTTCAGTAAAATAACAGTTTTGAAAAGTAAATACCGAGAAGATTTTTTGAAATGCCTAAAAAATTACAGATTTAAAGAAGCCTTGGTTCAATTTTTGCACAATTTTTGGGACAACGACAATTTCACAACAATTATTCAAAACAAAAAATTTTTTTTGACTATCAACGAGTACTGTTATTCTTATGCAGTGCAGGAAAATCGCGTCGTAAGAAATGAAGAAGTGGAATACATCATATATCATCACGAAAAGGCTGATACCCGGATGATTTTCCACGGTTCTAAAGTTAAACCTAGCTCAAAAATTCTAATTAAATCCTCAGACACTGATGTATTAATTATTTTTGTGGGAAATATAGTATGGAGCATTCTGAAATTTGGCTGGCGAGTTCAGCAAATAAAAAGAAAAATACAAAAGATCTAGATTGCATTAATTGCACGGATTTGGCAAAAAAACTGGGACCTACATTATGCAAAAGTCTACCTGCTTACTATGCGTTTACAGGTAGTGATTACACGGCCGCTGTTTATAATAAAGGTAAAGTTAGGCCGTTTAAAATTTTCTCACAAAACGAATCCTACCAAAAAATTTTTGCATCTTTGCTAGATGAGGCCGACATTTTCATTTCTGAGAAAATGAATGTTGTTCAGGAGTTTACGACCAATATGTATGGTATCAAACACGGTGTCAGTATTAATGAAGCAAGATATTAAATTTTCATTAAAACATACTCTGCAAAAGAAGATAACGATAATTTTTTAAAAAGAGTCAAATCCTTCGACTCAAACAGTACACCACCGTGCTGGTCTTCATTAATGCAAAAAAATTGCGTACTATCTACGTTAATTCTATGTGGCTTCATGCGACAGATCAACAATGTTTAAAATTGCGTCCTGAAAACTGCGGCTGGACTTTGGAGAATAATTATTTGAAACCAATTGGATTTATTGGTGATTAAATGCCTTTAAAAATCGACGACATTGCACAAATGAGTGATAATGAAAATGATGATGAATTATCGGAGTCTGAAAATCAACCGGTAACTTCCGATGAATCCGATGGTGAATGTTAAAAATGTTAATAATTTTTATAATAAATTACTTTTTATGTACTATGTTTTGAAATAAAGATTACCTACAAGTTAAAAATGTGATAAACATTATTTCTCTGATTTTCTAGAGTATTTTTTTTCAGTTACTTACAACTTGGTTTTTTCGAAAAACAAAATTAACAATAAACTATTAATTACTAACATTTAATTTCAGCGAATAATTCAATGCCTCTACATAAACTATTTTTTTATTAATAAAGTAATTATAATCCGTTGACGTAAATATATGAAATTGTTAAAAATATTATTTAAAATGAATTTATTATCAATCATTCCAAAATGTTATTAGACTATACACAAATTCTGTCTCATGCGCACTCTCTCTAATTCGACAGATACTCTGAGCGCAGCGGCTATTCTTTGTCCTCTAATACACTTATCAGGCGCTTGGCCCTCTCTCTCACGCACAACCACCTGACTTTGAATTTTATATCTTTAAAGCTCGGCAATATGGTCACTTGAACATTTTTTCGCAGGCAAGAGTATATAATCGCGTTGAATATTTAATTATCTTTATTTTAAACTTGGTTTCAATCAGTTATCAGATCGGTGTACTCACTTGAAATAATTTACCTGTTCACCCCTGCTTGCCAGGTAGTCTTGAACAAAAATGAGCAGGCAAGATCAACTAGGCATATTCTGTAAGGTTTAAACTTTTGATTTGCAAAAAAATTATTTGGTTATCACGTTGTACAAATAATAAAAAAAAAATTGATTAAAATTAAATTAATTAAAAATAGTCTTGAACATATTTTGATAGGCAAGTTAGCCAAGATGCATTTGTTGATGTGTAAAATTAACTAAAAAATATGTTTCATTCGGTTGGCAGATGGGTGAAGAACGATCTCTCTTCGGCTTCTCTACTATAAGAAGTAGTTTTTATATTAAAATTATTATTTATGAACGTAACGTTGTTTAAAAGTCAAAGTTTAAACCCTTATACCTACATAACCCGTTTGACACAATGTTCTCAACATACCTTGTGGAAAAATAAAACATTTTAGAAAAAATTGTACTTTTTTACATTCAGCTGTTTAGAAGTTATAAGCAGGTTAAGTAGGTGAAAATATAAGTGTATACTCGAGGAATAACTTCAAAAAATATTTTAACTGTCTACTAAAAGAAGTGGTGCGCCTATGGATTACGAACGCTTTATTATTTTAATACTCTCTCATACATAAAAATAGACATAGCAGTAACCCCGAGACGTGGTTTAACCTACGTAATTGCAATGCTTTACAATTATAAAATATCACTGTCTTTATACTACTATCGGCTTTCGGTCTTTCGTTCAAAATCAAATTTTTTGTTTTTACTCTACGAGTTTATCCTTGTTGGCCTCAGTCTCGGTAAAGTGAGAACCACCAATTTAGTGTCTCTAGAATTTTAAATTTAATTCTTTTTACTAGTATTCCAATTAAAATAAGAAAAATAATTTTAAACTTAAATGTGTAGTATTAGCCAAAGGAGAAGTTCTTTTCCGATAGAAAATGGTCCTTGTTTTATTTTGTCACATTAAATTTCTATAATTTCAAGTTCTGTCTTTTAAAATTTGATTCATGAATAAAATATAATATTCCTCAGTTTTAATAACAATAATGTAAATGGTTTTAGAATGTTTTTGATTCTTTAATGTTTAGTTTCTAGCGGAAAAATATATTAAATATGACGCGCTCTTTATAAGTGACTGAAATTTGGCAAGACTTATTTATGTGTATCTCTATCTGCTCAAAAACGACTGATTGGAATTGACATAAAAGAGCTAAAAATAGAACTAATAAGATTAGAATGAAAAGCAACATGTACCTATATAATATAGGTCAACAGACGACGTCAATTTTTAATGACATGTTGCAATTATGTACTTCAAAGTAATAGTGCGGCAAACTTTAATTAATTTAGTAATCAGAACAGTTACGGATCCAATGGTCAAGATCACCTTTAAGGTTAAAAGTGATCTTAAAAATTAATATCTACAGAATAACAACATTTTGAGTTTTAATATGCTTTCTAACGATTTCAGTCAACGAGCCTAAAATAAAAGTAAAGGCGAATATCATAAAAGCTGTGAGGCTCATAAGCGTATATTGAAAAAATAAAACAATAAGTATGAACTGAATAACTTTCAACAAATTAATTAATATATAGAAGATATATAAGATATAGAAAAAAGGTAATTTCTGTATCTGTAACGTATGGAGGATGGGTTAATCTACGGTACTTAGGCCTCACTAGGCCCATTGTGCATCCTCCTACGTAAATAGATATCTTCTAGCTCGTGAGTTTTAATGTAGTTACAATGTTGCCAAGAGGTGCTTCTCTTCTCTTATATCGGCCAAGTCTCGCCGAACACAAATCTCCTTATAGTTGCGAGCGTCGGATAATCGTAGAGGATATTATCATCTATTTGTTCGCACCCTCCTGCGGAGTGCGGATTCTGCTAGCTCCATAATATGGAGATGCTTCCGTACTTGAAAATCACCAGTCAGAATGGCTGTGAGCAGACGCAGATTTGATCTAGTTTGGAATGTACATTTTTGATGTTTTTTAAATAAATCATGTACTTTTCTTGGAAACTCACAGAGTGATTAATTTTTAAGATAATCACACTCATAGGTAGATTTTCCCCATTTTAGTTTATTTTGTACTTTTGAATTGCAAGAGTACATGATTTATTTAAAAAACATCAAAAAATTCAAAATTATAAACCAAATAAGTTTTTGAAGAGTGCCGTAAAATTTTGAAGAAATAAAGGTTTTACTTACCGACACCGTTCGCCACTGGCAAAGTTTAGTTAAATTATTTTTTTGCTAGTAGGTGTTTTTTATGGCCCAAAAAACGTTTGCTCTGTATAGTTTTATAATAAATCCAAAATTACAAAATTATAAATATTCAAAAATGAAAAATATCCACTTTTGGGTGTAAATATCTCGAAAACCATTCACTTTATGAATTCCCAACAAGAGTACATAGTGATAGGATAGATGGCGCCTGTAGCGTAAGTCAGCTCTAGCATCGGCTCCTGAATTTTTACCAAATTTTCAAATATAAAGTAGAAAACTTAAGTAATATAGTGAGAGTACTTTGTGATAGTAATACCGAGTGGTGTATTTGTTACCTGTTTATGCCAAAAAACTTAAATATACTGAGTGCAGGTGTCGAAAACCTGGCGCAGTTGTTCGAAGATGGTTTAAAATTTTAAAAAATATTTCTCCTAATACCCCTAAGGGTGAAAGTACCAGCGGGTCTAGCAGAAGTGAAGTGTTTAATAAGAAAGCGCAGGAATTCGAAAACACGCTAACCATCTCATTAAATGGTCTTAAAAGTGAGGTCCTTAACTTAAAATCTCAAATCATGGCCAACACGCAAGTCATTGAAAAAGTCCTGATAAAACCAAACCAAAACTCTTTAGTCCTGTATGGAATATAGAAAATTTCAATAAATAATAATAATAATTATAACGTGTATTATTCTTTTTGCCATGTAATATCGTATATAATAGGAATTCCAGTAAAAAAGAACTTTCGCATGGGGCGCAGCAAAAAGTAGTACCCCAAAGACCGATTACGTCCATTGGCTATGGATTGTGTTCACCGATGGGTCTGTGATGATGTTTACAACGCGAAAACAAAATTGAAAGGTACAAACTTTCAAATCACCTAAATGTTGACAAACAACAATAAGAATTTGTATTTTGAAGTGAGAAAAGTCATGAGAATTTCTTTAACATGGACGAACAGAGGAGCAGTGTGTCTGTTTCATAATAATTAAAAATATATTCTACACTCAGAAGACGAATGGGTTTCTCTCAGAAGCGAACTAAATAAATAGTGAAATGTTTCTTTCGCATTAATTTTGTGTGGTTATATCTAACTTATCTATTTTGTTCAACTTTCTTTATATTTTAGTTAAATTTATTTTGTTTGGCCTGGCATTCTTTGTCATTATAGACAAAAATATCGTTTTCTTGCATTTTTCCCACACCTGTAGCTGTACTTTTGTTATTAATAATTTTTATTCTTTCTAACCTTAATATGACTATTTCACGCACTTATCAAATGAACCAATCAGGAGTTCTAGTCAAGTTCGTTTTATCGATAACACCAAACTTGACTTTTGATCCTGATTGGCCTGTCAAGTTTGGTTTTTTCAGATTGTTTATGTGACAGTTAAACGTCAAATATAAATAATTCCGCCGTGCACGCATTTAAAAATGAGCAGATTTAGGATAAATTCCATCGAATTAATCAATGAAAAAATTGATGAGAATGTACCGAAAAATACAAAGAAATCGAAGCAATTTACTAGATTTTGCGGTGAAGGAGAATACGTATCAGAAGAGGCAACGCCTGTTAAGAGACTAGCTCTTATATTGAAGGACTGGGGCTTCAACATGAGAAAATTTGATGATTCCGATTACAAGGAATGTGGTCGTAAAGACGATATGGAATACGAGTTCTTAATTATTGCAACTAAAATATTATAATGAATATTCACGGAGTTTCGACCCATTCAAAGATATCATTTTTCAATCGGCAAGAATTGCACGAGATACAAAACATAAGTTGCTTTAAGGTAACGTACAGAAACGAAAAATCATTTCGGTACCGTTGACCTATGAAGAACATCAAGCGATATGTACACAATGGGATGAAGATACACCCACAGGACTCCAAAATAAATTTTTCCATATCGCAGCGGTAGAGCTTGCTTGGAGAGGATGTGAAGCTGCAAATTGTTTGTTAGAATATTTTAAAGAAGAATTAGATAATAAGGGGCGCCTACCGGTAGAATCGACTATAATACACTTTTTTCAAAAACTTGCCAATGAGGTGGTCAGCGATGTGCGAACAGCAAATGGTTGATTAAAAATGTGCAAAATCTAGCAATGTGCCCCGTAAGACTTTATAAAAAGTTAATTTCTAAACGAGGTAATAATGTAAAATCTAATAGGTTGTTTCTTACTGTAAATGCACACTGGAAGTCCGGTGATCACTGCACTCCTTGGTACAAAAATATGCCTATAGGGATTAATACGATCAGTAAATGGACCCAAACATCAGCTCAGAATATAGGGCTTGATGTAAAAAAGCAAAAAGTAACCAAGAACTCAAATCGAGCAACTGCAGTCAGTGAACTTTTATGCAGAGGAACAGGTGAACAGGAAGCCATCAAATTCGCAGGAAATTCGAGCTCTAATTCGCTGAAACCTTACATCCAACTTAGTAAACAGCATCAAAAAAGACTTATCGCAAATGTGATAAATAATAGCCATCAAGATATAACAACTTTTAGAAGTACAAGAGAGTGATCAAATAGTCAAGCTCAAAGCATTGTATATAATAACTGTACCATTTATAATTATAATTGAAAGATTTTTAAGTACGTTATGTTAATACTGGTTTATTTAAATATGTATGTTCGATGTCAATGTTTCCTGTTTATTAAACTATTTCTCTAATCAATTTCTTAACTTTTTTGCTAATTTCCTCTCGGATTTTTTACCTTTCACTTTGTGAAATAGTCTAATAAAATTCCACTCGTGATTGAATTTATCTTATAATTCTATCTTTTATTTCACAACTCAACTGAGTTGCTTGAAGAAAACACCACTCGTCCTCCGCACTCGTGGTGTTTTCAAGCAACTCAGTTTCGTTATAAAATAAATCGACAGAATTATCGCGCCAATTCAATCACTTGTGGTATTACTACTGACAATTTCGTATAAATAAGAGTTGTGATGTTCGCTACATAATAAAGTTTATTTTCAATTTAAATCAATTAAAAAACTTAGGGTTTTGCTTTTTATATTATGTAATAGGGAGTCAATTAGAAAATGACAGTAGGAAATTTTAGTTCTTTTCTGGTGTTTTCTGCTTTTACTTTTACTATTTGCTCTTATCGGGCACGGTGGTGTAGCGGTCTATCGCGCTTATATTCATTTATAGGCAAGTTTATGAGTCTGAGACTGCTGGGTTTCGAATCCCAGACCGGACCATGTGGATTTTTAATTAAATTGCATGGTTCGGTTTAGGATTTGATGTGTGGCGTATTAATAGAAATTCAATTTCTGTTGATATGACATGCAGATTAAAAAAATTCGCCATACATTACCGTCTCGATGATGGTGGGTGAGGTTTTCCGGGTTTTCCTCACCTGTAAGTCAAATGGCACCATCAATCATCTTTAAGTCGCCCCGGAGCGCCACGGCAAATAATAATAATAGCCGTCCCTTTCCCCGGACAAGCTCAGCTTTTGGGGTTAAAATTCACTCGTAAGGGGGTGAATTAGGGAGAGTATTATTATTATTATTATTATTATCAATATTTTTGTTTCGCTTAGCTCTTTTCGGTAATTATTACTATTATAAATCCTTCGATTATTCTAGTTCTATAAAAGAGGTCCCTTTAAAAAGTGTAATATAATAATAAATTGTATTCAATAAAATATGTTATATTATAGACTAGCAGTAGGCTTTACAAGCCATCCAGTTTAAATCGCAATTATTTCTTAAACAAATTCTATTTAATATAATTCCAACATGCGGCAAAGTAATATGTCTAGGTGATTTTAATATTGATCTGATGAAGCAGACAGTTGCAGGGAGCAGATTATTAGATAAAGTGATTAGTGCTGTACTTAAACAGATAATGGATAGACGTCCCAGAATAACTAAATAAAGACACTTTAACACTCCTAGATCTGATTATTATTTCCGAACAAATAAAATTTTCTGATTCTGTTACTCACCATATACCTGATATATCTGACCATGACTATGTTTTTTATCAAGTTAAACTTTGAAACTAAAATTCGACAAGCTATAACGACAGTATTCAGAGATTTAAATAATATCAATCGTACTCAGTTATATGCAGACCTGCAGTCTATTCCTTGGAGGAATATTTATGATATTAATAACATTGATGATAAAATAACGCTCTTTAATGAGAATTATGATGGCAATTTTGGAATTGCATGTTACTTTTAGAGTATTTATTTATAAAAACCTTTGTAACCTTGGATTACAGACAACATAAAATACTTAATTGAGAAAAGAAATAAAGCATTTACTAAATTTAAGAGAACTAAGAGTGTAATTGATTGAAATTATTATAAAAATTTGCACAACTGTAACTTTGTAAATTCATCTATAAGACAAGATAGAAAAGCTTACTAAGAAAATCAGCTTAAGAAAGACAAAAGAAGTCTGTGGGATACCTTAAAACTATTAAATGCTCATGTTACAAAAAAGAAAAATATATAACCTATGGGTTTGTCTGATGTGAACATGACATCGGTGAATACTATATTAACCTCCACTTTACTCAAAATTATAATTTTAGAACTGTAACCCAAAATCAAGTCAGTAAACTTATATGATCTATTAAATCTACTGCCGTTGGATCAGATGTAATTTACATAAACTTTATTATTTTTTGTTGTCCTTTTATACTCACTCATATAGTAAACTTCTGCATTATAAATGCAGTATTTCCAGACAGTTGGAGACTTGCAAATATACCATTGACAAAAGTTGATTCTCCTAAAGATTATAAGAATTTAAGACCAAGTAGCATTTTACCAGTTCTCTTAAAAATTGTAGAAAAAATCAATAAAATAACAACTTGTTGATATCGAAAAAAAAAATATGTATTACCAAATACACAATCTGGGTTTAGAAAGGTCACAGCTGGGCCACTGCTCTATTTAATGTTGTCGATGACTTGGTGCTGTGCTAACATTATTAGACTATTCAAAAGCATTTGATGCATTAAAATACAAAAGCACTTTTAAAAATATTAAGTTTCATAGGATTAAGTGAACTTTCTGTAAAATGTTTTGAGAACTACCTAAATAATAGAAAGCAGAGGGTAATCTTAAATAATAAAAATCGGATATAATACATATAACCCAAAGTGTCCCTCAAGGATCAATTTTGGGTCCGATTTTATTTTCTTTATATACAGCTTCATATGTAAAAGTAAATAATCACTGCTCTGCACAAATTAACGCCGACAATTTTTAATTATACTACTCATTTTATCCTAAAGAACTACTTACTGGATGTAATAATATAAATTTGAATTTGGCCAATCTTTTTAAAATCTTTTAGCTCACTCTTTGCTACTGCGCATTCTGCTTAATGTTTCTTTATGGTTTTTGAGAGTAAAATAGATATTAATAAGTATAAATATAACATTATTTTAAGTATAAACAACACTTTAATTCCCAGAAAAGGTGAAACAAAAAATTTAGGAATCTACTTTGATTAAAATCTTAGATTTGATAAACATATTTCGATGTATTTTTATGAAATAATTCTATAAGCTGAAGTTGCTAGGCACATTGTAGACTCTAAAACAAAACTTATGTTGTGTAATTCACTTATTCTCTCTACCATTAATTATTGCAATGTGGTCTATGGACCCTATCTGACTGCTACAACTGCACAAAGGATTCAAAAAGTACTAAACTCTTGTTTATGTTTTGCTTAGGGCATTCGGAAATATGATCACATAAGTCATAAATATGCAAAAGCTAAGTTGGTTCAAATATTTATTTTCAGATAATTTTTTTGTTGTATTCTTTATCATAAAATTCTGGTCAAGAAAATCCCATCTTACCTTTAACAAAAAATTACCTTTCGAACTAATGTGTATAATTTAAATTTAAGTTATAAAATGATGGGGTGGCACAAAATTGATCGAAAAACATTTGATCGAATTGGAAATTTGATCGAAAATACATTTTATCGAATGGCATTTGATCGAAAATACATTTGATCGAAGATATATTTTATCGAATAACATTTTATCGAATAACATTTTATCGAATAACATTTTATCGAATAACATTTTATCGAATAACATTTTATCGAAAAGACAATAGATCGAAAATTCATTAGATCAAAAGGACAATATATCGAAAATCAATATTTAAAATAGTAAAATATCAAAAAATCAAAAGATACCATTCAACCGTCCGTCTAATCCTTACTACCGGGGAAACTAAACTAAGCGGCTATCAAAATTTGGTACTAATGGCAAATTTTTCAATAATCTCAAATGATAGCTACCTCGTTTAACAAATTGTAATCTTACAATACTGTTAATTTAAAAATAATTATTTTAGAGCTAAACGGTTATTTTCATTGGAATTAAAGAAATGTGATTAATTCGCACAAAATATGTATTTTAATAAGGTCTAGTTGTCTCTCGATGGGACATTTTAGGTAAATTAAGTTTTTTTTACATAAAAAATTTAATTAATTTACCCAACATGTGCGACCTGGTGCCATCGCGGTTTGCCTCGCAAAAAAAATTATAGAAAAATAAAAATTCAAACAAAAATTTTAACTAATTTACCTAGTCTGTGCGGTCTGGAGCCCTAAAAAAAATTATACAAAAAAAGGGAAAAATAAAGAAAACTTTTACTAATTTACCTAACCTGTGCGGCCTGGAGCAATTTAACTTGCTCTGACACAGGTTAGGTAAGTTAGGTAAGTTTTTTTAAAAACCTTACTAACTTACCTAATCTGTGTCAGAGCAAATTAGTTAAATTACTCCAGTCTGGAATCGTTGCGGTTTGCCTTTCAAAAAAAAATTATAAAAATAAAAAAAAATTACCTAACTGTGCTTTATAAATTTAACTGATTTCTCTCGCACAAGTTAGGTAAGTTAGGTACGTTACTTAAGTTTATTTTATTTTTTCATTTTTGTTTTTGCGAAACAACCAGCGGTGATTCTAGTTAAAATTTTTGTTTTAATTTTTTTTCTATAATTTTATGAATATTTGGTTTTTTGATCAATTGCTTCTTCTATCAAATCTAGTTTCGATCAATTTTCTTTTTGATCATTATTCTTTTCGATCATTATTCTTTTCGATCATTTTTCTTTTCGATCATTTTTCTTTTCGATCAATTGTTATTCGATAAAATATTTTTTTCGATCAAATGCATTCGATCAAATGTTTTCGATCAAATGTATTCGATCAAATGTTTTCGATCAATTTTGTGCCACCCAAAATGATGATCTCGTCTTCACCACTACATAAAATAGATATATTTGAAAGAGGTTCTACTTACTTTGCAAACTTTACAACTCCTTGCCAGCTGCTATTAAATCATCTTCAGTCTCGTTGTTTAAGAAGAAACTAATATTACATTTCAATTCTGCATTGATTTGAATAAATTAAATAAATAAATAAGTCATCCAGGGACCACCAAAACAATAAAAAAAATTATCATTTGATCTTATAATCAGACAGTCTACTACTGTAAATTTTTTTGCTCCGCTCTCTTCTATCTTTTGTTTTACGGGTTAGGTGGAAGACCAGGTCACATGTGCACTTTGCTGCATGTGTGAACTACTTTTGAATTGTAAACATTTTTATTTTATTGTAAAAGCAGTTTTATAGAATAAAGTTTATTATTATTATTATTATTATTATTATTATTATTTATTTAAAAAATATTGAAATGTGTAAAAATATAGTCCAAATAAGTTTTTGGACAGTAGCGTAAAATTTAGAGAGATTGAAAGTGATAATTATCCATGCTGTTCGCCACTGATAAGTCTATGATTTCTGTTTATTATTAATACGTAAAATATTTCAAAAATTGATATAGGCGGGTCTAAAGGCAGAGAGAGACTTGTTATCATTTAGAAGTGTTATACAGGGTGTCTGTAAAAGGTCTACAAAAACATACCACATATTCCATAAACCAAAATAAGTCGATTTAGGTAAAATTACCTCAGTACAAAGTTGCTTCGTTTGGGCTCCAGAGGGCCTTGAAGTTACAATTTTTAAATCGTTTTTCCCATATAAATTTAAAACGGCATATGCGATTTTGCTGAAATTTGATATATTGGTAGAGTTTTATGTGGCAAAAAAATGGTATTAAAATTTTGTCCGATAATAATACATAGGCGTAGAACTTGATTTTTTAAATAATTGCACCTTTAAGAATTCTACGCCAATGGAAGAAAAGGAGTTTAAGTTTGAAATTTAGATTGCGCAACTCATTTACTTTAAAAAAGGTACTCTTGATAAGACTCGATTACTCTCATGGTTTTCGCTAAATTTCTGTTTTAATAATTTAGAGTGTATAGGTTTCACAAAAATATTTATTTACAACATAATCAAAATATAGATTTTACAAAAATTGTTCAAAATGTTCACCATTTTCACGCAAACAAAATTTATACGTCGAAGAAAATTAAAATGTATCCTTTCCATAACTTCTTCATCACCTCTAAGATTGTTTATTATATCATGAATACGTTGCGAGAGTTGTTCCTCATTTTCTAAAATGCAAATTTCGTCAAATAGGGTTTTAAGTTAGAAGCAACTGTTCAAGTAAATTAGCCTTTTTCCTGGGAAGATTTGAAAAAGATCCGCTAGAGGCGGCACCGGTGGGGGGTATATATGTTTTGAATTCTTAATTGACAACAATATCAAACGTATTCGCGATTCAAATAAATTTTCGCGCGCCTGTCATTTGTCACCTATAAGTAGGATGTTTGTTTATTTACATGGGTTTGTTTTGGGCGGATTTTGAATTTGTGATTTTTTTAATTGTTTTTAGATAATATTCTCATTGTAGTGGTGTTTTTGAGTTTCATTTAGTGTTAATTTAAGTTTATTTCTCCTTTCGTCATAAATATAATATTTATCATGTGAATGACTTAATTTGTTGGGAAATATTTACCTAATTTACCTACAAGAACATCTAGAAATATGTATTTACTAAACCCAGGACATGTTTTATTATGTGGTTTAAAGGATATTTTAGGTACCAAACGTTTATTATTGATGAACCTTTTTAAAAATCTTACTATCCTTATTCTTATATTAAGAAGTGAATTGTGTAGTACTTTGTATGCATGTAAATGGCAATAAAACCGTCACAAAGCAGATTACAGTTTTATTCTAAATAAAGTTTTGCAAAATTTCAATATTGTGAATTTGTAGTTATCCATTTTTCATAAGAAACAACATTTTACGACTTGCACTTGGAAAATAATGAATACTTCACTTTTGATTTTGACATTAACACCATATAGATTGCAATTGGCTGGTGACTTTTTCGCAGATTTCATTTTTAATATAAACACTATCACATACTAGAAGAAATAAACAAATTTAAAGCTAAAAAGTAAGAAAAAACTGGAATTGTAATTGATACAAATTAAAATGTAAACAATGAACACGAACGCCAATGTTGCCAAATGATGATCAGATTTTAAAACAAATTAAATTAAACTGAAATTTAAAAAAAATCAGTATAATAAATGAACTGAAATTTTAAAAAAAATCAATATAATAAATGAACTGAAATTTAAAAAAATCAATGTAATAAATGAACTGAAATTTAAAAAAAATCAATATAATAAATGAACTGAAATTTAAAAAAAAATTAATAAAATAAATTGGTTTTATAAAAAAATCCTTAAATAAATATAGAGTATGATTACATACTACTAGACACAAATTTTGATTTTTAAATAAAAGGTCTTATCCACGTCAAGAGCTAAAATCCGATGACGTAGCGAAATTTTGCCATTTCTGGCAACACTGAATGATATCCCACTTATAGGGACCTTCTACAAATTTCCTCCAGAGGGCGTATCACTTAGCTTGAATCGCGAATAGATTTATAATGGAATTAACAGAAGATGATTTACCTGGAGCGAAATTTAAATTTGCAAAAGTGCAAGATCATTTTGTCCGGGACTTAAAACAATGGCTTGCATGTCGTGGCTTAACCATGTCAGATAATAAAAATGTCCTAGTTGAAAGGTTAGTTGGTTTATAAATTTTCTCGTATGTCATTGTAATGTTGAAAATTTTATAATTTTAAATAAAATATGTTGTTTTTGTTTATATATGTAAGAATTAAGAATGCATTGCAAATGGTAATGTTAAAAAAAATTTCATTGGAATTGATGGTGGTAAATGTCTAACGGATAAACAGCAACGCATGAAATTACTCAATTCAACTCTACCAAGTTCAACATCCGGCACTTTTTCCTACTACAAACTGGGCAAATTTTCCATTCAAAGCTATGCCTCGTTCTTTTTGCTATGCTATAATGTATAATTATATTACTACTGGTCCTATATGTAGACTGATATAAAATATAACCTCTTTAAATAAACAATTACTAACCTTTGAAACTGTCGCTGGCAATAGATTTAGGTTTTCTATTGTTGGCCCATTTGAATTAATAAAATGTCTTGTACAAATAAAATTATGTTTTTTTTATTTTTTCAACTATTAAATCTGCCCTTCGTGATAAATGTATCCACTCCAATCACTTTTTTTTTTTGTCAACTTGTGGTTTTATAAAAGGCACAAATTCTACACCATCTTGCTTGTAACGACTGTCAGACGTACAATTAGCAAACGCACAATGTTTTGTAGGCAGGACAATTTGTTTTTTAATTTTTTTTTTCACAATATTTATTTTTTTCTGATAATAATAAAATGTACGTTTGACGTAGTTGTCAATAGAGAATTCAAAACATATGTAACCCCCCCCCCGTGCTGCCCCTAGCGGATATTTTTTAAATCTTCTCAGGAAAAAGGCTAATTAAAACCGCATGTCAATCGGATCATTCTTTTTAGAGTTTTCGGGCCGGTACATATAAGCACAGACGACCAGACGAAAAATTTTGTTTGGCAATTTCGGACTCATAATGATGGGAAATGTAAAAAAATCTTAAAAAATTGACATAAAAAACTTTTTTGTCAGCACGAATTCAATACTGAAGCCCCATAGGAAGGGCTTTAGTAAAAGGCTAGTACTATCTGACGAAAATATTATTGATTTTCTTACTAAGGCATCAGACGACAAATACCTTACAGCAAAGGTAGACTATTGAATAAATAAGGTTCATATTATATTACAAATAAGTATTTATTTTTTAAAATTGCATAAATAATAAGAAATATGGGTGCTTGTTGGGCTAACTAGATGTACCTGTTGCATGAAAATTAGTGATTTACAAGTCAACTTTCTGTCTTTCGTTATAAGTCAAATCATTTCTCGTTCTTTTACACCAGATGTTTACCCTTGTTGGTCCTCAGTCTCGATAAGTCTTTTGAATTTTTTTGAAATTAGTGACAGTTCCGTCAAATGAATTGTCAGTTATATTTTTTAGTTTCTTGTGAAGAATCGATAACTAATTGCAATACACTAGAAAATTATTTATATTTAAAAACAGTGGCGGCTCGGCTCGTCTTTTAAATATTGAAAGTTTTTTACCTACATATGTTTTTACTGATAATTATATTCTGTCATTGTGAACCCCCACTATTTTGGTCACGAGCCGCTACTGTTTATAAATTGTAATAATTTTTATTAAAATTCAAATGATTAAGTGATGATTTTTAATGTAAAACGTTGTATTCCGACTAAAGCCATATTCTTTTTTTTATTTTATAAATTATTAAAATTCCTGAATTTAAATGATTATGATATTTATTTTCAAAATAGTTATCATTTTAATTTTAATAACGTCTAAAAAAATTGTGGTTTCTTTAGTGGGTCTTGGATAAAATATACTGTACAACTCGAGTGGAGTGTCCGTATTGCGCTCCAACTTCGTATTCGAGCTGCGATATGACCATTACACTAGTGTTGCACTACCTATTATCAAAATATTTTATTTATTTTAGAAAGGTGAATTTACAAAAAAAAATAGAAATGCTGAATTATAAATTATTTTTTTCCAAATTACTTCATTAAAAAGTTTATATTTTGTATAAAATTAAAATGAAAACAACCTAAACTTACGTTTACATAATTGTTATAAAGTTGCATAACACTGATTTATACACCGGTATTCATATTTACAGTACGTTTAAGAACGCATGCTAATCCATTTGTCTGGAAACAAGATTTACGTGTCAAAAGAAAATTTTTATTATCATAATTTTTACATGAAACTTGTGGGTACACTTTTTTAAATCTTTGATAAGGGCCATGTCCTATGAAAAAACGTAAATATTATAAATCATTTTAAAAGAGAAATGTTTAGATATTGCTACAAGTAATGGGTATATTCATTCGAATAGAAAGTATTGGTATTTTAAAGTATGTGAAAGGTTTATTTTAAGTTGTTACTTTTTATTATATTCTATTCCGGAAATTGAAGCGGTACCTGTGGCGGTACCTTGATTTTACAGGATGATTCAATATAAACTATACATTCTTCCATGATATACGGACTTTAGACTCGGTTTGCAACATAGAGAAAATTAAGACTGATTGTTATAATCGAACCGGGTTTAGCAGATTTGTAGGTAAATTATTACTGGGCGACAACAAAAATGAGATTTTTATTTGACAATCGAAATCAGTTATAACTACATCAAAAAATAAAATATTCAACAACAATAATACATAAAATCATAAAATCTATCTACAATAATCCCCATCCTTTGGCACCAAGTGGTTTTATCAGCACGTTTGTTTTGCTTTCTAATTGTCGTCAAGTATTTAATAGTTTAACAGCCGGTTGCAAGAACAATCATTAAATATTTATAGACTCATTAAAGCTATTGATTCTTTAAAATTGCATTCCAATCCTCGATAGCCCTGGTAACAGGGTGAGTTTTCCGCATTATGACCAATGATATATGTCGTTATGGAGAGTTCACCCATATTTAAATAGGAGTATCAAAAGCGGGTTGCAATAATGGTTGCTGCTATATTGCCATTCCAAGTGTATTGAACCGTTCTGGCCCAAATATGTTTTAAAATAAAATTTCCGCACAAGAATATTTAGATACAAACAAAAGAATGATCTATTCACTTCAAGACACGATATTATGTTTTAAAATCATATTTTTGTGCTGTAAAGTTGAGTTTCCATATATTCAAATAAAATTAAAAGATATAAACAATTTTATAACAGGGAAACAGTTACAAAGCCTACATTAAACACATATTAGTAAAGATCAAATTACAAACTGATCTTGGCATATAAGGTGAAAACCTAAGCAATAAAACATAAAAAACACTGATCCTTATTATAATAAAAATAATAATTACTATTGTTGTTAATATCATTATTCATTATACAGAAAAAAAATTTCTTGATTACTTAATAAAATTAACTTTATAAATTGATGCCTTATTATAAATAGGACTATTATATTTTTTGTCAAAATTAACATTCCAATTTCATACTAACATCCTACAATAGTTTCAATTAACAATAGCAACTATCTGTATATGTAAGGTGGGGAAATTGGGTTTCTCCACGCCACTTAGGCCTCATAATGGCAATTGTGCATCCTCCAGGAGCGTATAGAACCTGCCTCTCAACTTTTCAAATTCTGCTAGTTGCTGCTGAGAGACAGCCGCACTTTCAAGCCGTCAAAAACCTGATGGTTGACGCTGAGGGGAGTCCACAAACTGTAGACAGCCATCTTCCCAAATCTGAAATCTTATTTTTAAATGACATAAAATAATTCTGATCTACACTATACATAAAAAAAAGTGATTGCATCGGTATTTGGTTCATTATTACGATCTTTGTTCAATAAGCAATGATCATAAAAAAAATATATTATATAATGCAACGAATTTGGTTTTGAAAATCTGTTTATTTTTTATACTTTTTTTTCTCTATCATATTATATTATTATATTTTAATGTTATTTACAGGTTAAGTTGTAAATCAGCAAAAGCTGAACTTCACCTTTTCATCTACCTTATATATGTATATTTTTACACTTGAAACTTGATGAATAAAAACGCTTTATTATTATTATTATTATTATTATTATTATAATTATTAATATTTTATTTTTTTCACTACTAGCTTTAGAAGCTAACTTTATTGACTGATTTTCAGGTAGAAAAGTGGTTCATTATTAACCTAGGGAATTACAGAGCCTACCTGATAACTATATACCTACTGTATTTTATGTAAATGATATCAGTTCATATTTTAACAATTTATAAGAGACTACGTTAATTCCGTGGAACTAACTAGTGAACATCAATTAACAAATAGAACTTTAGAAGCTGCTAATGCATTTAAACAAATAAAAATAATTTATCAAAAAAATCGATTTACAATGTAAAACGATGTATAATATGTATACCGGAAAGAAAAAGTCATTTTGAACACCTATTTAATTAAATTATTGTATTTTGAGGTTAATAATTGTAATATAATAATAAACGTCATTCTGATATTTTTGCAAACGTAGAATTTACATTTAAAAATTTCAACAAGTATCGTTCAAACCATACATTTTATAAACAAATACTTAGAGACAATTAAGTTTGAAAATGGATGTTGAATTTCAGTAACGTTCCATTTTCAACTAAATTTTATACCACAAAAAAGTTGGGTGGTCAAGAGGGTGATGACCCCACGAAAAAATATTGCCTTTATATCGGCTCTATTAGTCATTGTATTCTTACATGCCATATAAAATTTCATGAAAAAGTGTTAAACGGTTTAAGAGCAACATTAAAAAAATTCGAGAGACGCTAAAATGGTGGTTTCCACCTTATCGAGACTGAGGCCCACAAGGATAAACTCGTAGCGTAACAAAATTGAGAAATGATTTAATTTTGAACGAAAGACCGAAAGCCGATAGTAGTATTAGGACGTTGATTTTTTTGGTTTGTGAAGCATTGGCATTAATTAGGTTAAACCATGTGATTATTTCCATAAGCCTTGATTTTTACAACCATTCTATATCGCCTTTTGATTGGGGTTTACAAACTTGCTTGAGTAATTTATCTAATAATAATTGGCCCCTTTACCTCTTAAGCCTGCTCATGTAAAATATCTGGGCTCCTTACTTCGCCTGTTTATATAGAATATTAATAAAGGACAGAAGGATGAGTATTGCGACTATGTTAGAAGAAATAAATTGGCTTTCAGTTCAGAATTATGTTCAGTACATGACTGATATTTATTTATAAAATAAAAATGACATAGTACCATCGCATCAGATCTATATATATATATATAATTCGAAATATCACAACTAAAATACAAGAAGCCAATCTGACTTTCATGTATGGCAAGCCATTACTAAAAGTTCCCAAAATACAGTTTTATTAAAGGTTTAAAAAATTGAATAGACTGCCTACAGAAATTAAAAAAAAAAACAATAAATGTATTCAAAAGTAACCTTAAACAATACTTGATAAATAAACAAAACGGATATACTTTCTTGTGATAATACTCTTTAAACCTGCCCTTTTTAAGAATTTCCCTTAATTTATTGTTATTTTACCCCTCGTTTTACGCACATTTATTAAAAATTATTTCTATTTTGGGATCATGTACTTTATTTAAAAAAATTACTTGATGTTATAATAATAGTACTTACTATGTTTAAATTAAGAATAGTTTTGCGACGATAGGTTATAGCAACTTATAGCCACAAAACTATTTTTCTGTTAAAGTAGATCCATAGAGGGCAATGTAATTTACAAAGGCCTTCTTTCAACATACAAATAAATGACAACTTTATAATTAAAATAAAAAACACAACAAAATACCTCGGTACCAAGGTGAGAAGATTAATTTTTAAATTTTATTTATTGAGAAAATGTATTACTAGAAGTTTACTAATTATTATTTACAATTCGCTGGTTGAATATGTTATCCAAAATCGTATAATAAAAATTTTCTACAAAAAAAACCAGCATTATATCCTACCTTTGTTTAAGAACATTATATTATCTATCTTGCTGTACCTTTATGGAAAGCCTGAATTGAGATATACTACAAATTATTTGCAATAAATATCAAAAGAAGTATACAATTTTAACTAATTTGACATTCCACTCACACATCACAGTTGACATCTTGATACTTGACAGGCACAGCCAAGCATTATTCTGATTTTTGCCACATAAAATAGCCGGTTAATTATTCTGTGAGGTTGAGATAGAGAGCCAATAAATTTGATGAAGGTGTTTTTGTGGCTAGGGGCGAAATAGTAGTACGCTTAAGTTAGCACCACCATAAAAAAGTCATTTTTAAGAAATTGCTTATATATTTTTCATAAATTGGTAGGCTTGGCTACTAATTTCGAATAAAAATAGCCTCCAAACTGGCTATGATTGAAAGTATGAAGGTCGCAACCCGCCTTAGAAATTTCACCTTTATTATCAACAGCTGTTGTTTGACAGGTCGTTAGAGAATGTTTGCAATTTATGGAATTTTAAGAATGTGCCGGCATACATACATACATACAGACGACTGAGGCACCATAGGAAGGGCCTCAGTAATTCATTTAAATTTTTAACTTTAGCACCCAGTAACTTTTTGTGTGTGCAACTTTGTACATAGGTAAGTAAGGTTTAATCGACTTATTTTTCACCAAAGAAAATGTGGTATAATTAATGACCAATCAGTTTGCAGCATTTTTTTTTATTATTATTAATATGTCCCGGACCTCAAAAAAAGTTGCTAAATTAAATTTATAATTATTTCAATTTAATAAATATTCCAACAAAGTTTGAAAACTTTTATAATTAATGTGAATTAATTATCTTTAATGACTGGCCTGTTACACTTCCTCGTTTTATTGATAAACAATTTAATAAAACTAAATTTTATTTTATTCAGAGCCACTCGGTATAAGGTTTCATTGTCTGGCCTTGTTGAGAAAGGTGAGATACCGATATCGATGAAATGGTACGTCGTCGTAACTTGGAGTTGAACTCTTGCTAACACCTGTAAAGATAGTGTTGGATATTCTCAAATAACGTACCGCGCCAATGGGTACCCGGAGGACGAGGCCATAACGTGATTGGTGACTGGCGAGAATATTAATACTTATCACGTTGACCCAAGATCAATAACAAATTTTATAGGATACCTACCACAAACTGAAGAACTGTTTTGATTTTAATGGCGCTGAATGTTATTACTTTAAATACGGTTATTCTAACTATTATTATTATTTAAATTTTAAACAATAATATTGTGTAGTTTTTTACTGTAATAAAATACCTTAATGGAGAAGAAGACCATATTGATTTTCGGTACTGTCGGAATTTGTTCCAAGTTAAGTATGTTATTTTTCAGATCAGTAAAGGCAACTTTCTTATGAACCTCAAGTTTTTTTAGCTTTACAGGGTGAGCTTATAGAAGAAGTCAAAAGTAAGGAATGCAATTAAAATTTTATTTTTTTCATCTTTTTTTTATCTTCGGACTAAAAAATTTTCGACCAGGGGCCCTATTCTCGAATGTCTATTAAAAATATCGGATTCGTCATAATGTCTACTACTAATGTCTATCAAAATGTCGATAGACTGACACTATCTGTATTCTCAAAGACAAATCAGCATTTTAAAATAGGCGAATGGTAATATCTGGCAACATGTGATAGAAACATACATGACGAGTATATTATAGCACACAATTACTTATAGGATCTCTAATTTAAAAAAAAAACGAATTCAAAATCGTGCAGATGCTCTTAAAAATTAAGATTTTTGATTTTCTCATAGATCATCAGATCCTGACCAAATGTATACGGAACTATTTCTGAGGTATCCCTTTTCTAACAAGAAAAGAATCATATAAATCGGACCACGTAGTAAAGAATTATCGCTGAACATACATAAAAAAGAAAAAATATATAATTCCTACGAACTGAGAACCTCTTCCCTTTTTGAAATCGGTTAAAAATAATACTGCAAACATATCCGAAATATATATTTTTTGATAAATACTAACTAAAAAGTAGAGAAAATATTGTAATAATAACCTTTTTAACTGCGATATTCAAAAGGGATTAAATAGAAAGTTGAAAGTGACATTTGGTAAGAAATTAAATAGAAAGAAAAAAGAAGAACGACAACAACCACAGCAACGATGGCGTCATCTATGCGTGTCAGATGTTAACTAAAGGTACGCGTCATTTGAAGACAGACAGTAGACGTGGAGTTTGCAAAAATAAATGTCAATTAGTTGTATGTATATCGTAGAATCCTGAATCTACAAATTTAAAAAAATATTTTAGGTGATTCAGACAAAATAATTAATTTTAAAATAATTTACGAATTTTACTAATTTGTAAAATAAATATGAAAAAAAAAATAGTTCAATTAGTCCCCAGCCCCGATATAAGAGAAGCACCTCTTGGTGACGTTGTCAACTACATTAAATCTGTAGGCTGGCTGACGAGCTAGGAGGTGCCTATCATCTTAGGAGGATGCACAATGGGCCTAATGAGGCCTAAGTGCCGTGGGGGTAACCCACCCCCCACACGTTACAGATACAGAGAGATAGTCCCCAGCCCAGATTCGAACCCGGGCATTTTGCGTGGATGGCAAAAACATTATCCTCAGCTCCACCGCCACTTTTACGATTTTAGTTTTAAAACTCGTAATTAAAATAGTTTTATATACCTAGTTTGATTAGAATATAATTTTTTTTTGAATAATATTTATCGATTCTACGCAAGAATTACTCATTTTAATGTATATTTAATCCCAATATACTGACAATTTTAAAAATAATAGTAGCTGGGTGTCCAAAATATGAACTGTGATTGGTGGATTTTTTTTTTCACTACCTAAAATGGATATGAAATATATTCGTTCAGTTGAAAGCAATAGTATACTTTTTCATTTTGTAGTCTGGGTGTAGATGAGCTAATATCCATGTGGTGTAGAAAATCATATTTCTCAAATTTATTGAGAGCATTTTCATCGACAGTAAGCAAACTGTTCAGACCTTTTGCCAAAGCAGCTAGTCAATTGCCAACTTGGTCTTGAATAATAAAAATATACTTGTTTTTTCTTCTGAGCTTCACTAAATGTCGCCAAAATTTCTGGATCGAGTTGAGGACTTTGAAGGCGAGGTATATTTTCCGGTAAGAATGAAATATTGCGCTCTGCAGTAGGCGATATATTATTCTATTTCTATCTATACAATAGCATTATGTTTCTAAACTGTAACCGCTCATCCTGTACTCTTTGATTTTTCTATTTTGTACCTCTTAATTTTGTTTTACTTTAAATTCTATACTTACTGTATTTGGCCATTTTTCTCTAGTAGTAATAGTGATAATGTGATAATTGATCATTTATACACCTATGTTGTGATAATGTTAATTAAAATAAGCCATATTTCGATGCAAAGTTTGATGCAAATAGGTGAGTAACACCATACAAAATTTATATTTAAAGCCTTTTGTTTTTCATACATTAAAATGTATTGTAATAAATTGCAATGTATATTACAATAGGTACTATTTACTGAGATCTCACTTGAGTTTATCTCAAACGCGAACTACATTCATTTTCTATCGATATTTATTTTATTTAGCTTGATGATCAAGGGAGTTAACGAACAGCGCCAATTCGCCAGTTGGATAACTTACTGTGTTGATGTTTACATATACTTTAGGGTCACCCTGACTGGGTGACTAGTACAGGTGCCCACATCGAGCTAACGAACAGTGTTAATTCACCAGTTATTTAACTTACTATTATATTTTACCATCAACGTTTGCTTAGATATTTACCCAAAATTAAATGTTGAACTCAAATTCACCCATCGAAAAACAGATGTCTAACTTAACTGTCTTTTGGGGTAAATTCCCGAAGGACATGCGGTTTATTCGGTGACATTGATAATATTTTGAAGCAAATGTCAGGCCCTTGTTCAAAACGAAACCCTGGTGATATCTCAAAAAAGTTACATTAACCTTTTCGGCTCACCACTAAATATACAGACATTTGGTTCATCTAAAGTAGAAATCATGTACTTCTATAATCTAGTGTTCTGATAGCACATATTCTGGGATGGATAAAAGGTAGGAAATACTTAGGTGGTCAGCGACGTGGCAGCTTTTGGGAGATAGGTCGTCGGGACATTGGGACGCAAAAAGGTAGGGAAGTAGGACGGCGGCATCGATTTAGGAAAAGTACTCAATACTAAACTTGAAATATAACTTAATTCAAAAAGCAACTAAATTAGACGGGATTGAATATAATAAATAAATAAATATCGAGTTCTTTGGGTGTGGGTATTTATACCCGTTTTAATGGCTTTTTGTGACGTCAATTTTTTATAGCTCCGGTGAGAACGAATTTGGGTGGATAAAAGGGGTGGTCGATTTTTAACGTGCCTTGAAAAATTCTCAAAATTTTGTGTCTTAATCATGTCGAAATCGATGTTAATATTCGAAACTGACCTAAGATGAGCGTGTTAACTGTTTCAATGAACATTACTTTGTGAAAAAAAATTTGAGGTTTTTGGGATGAATTCTCATGGAATAACTTTTTATCTTAGGGGGGTGGGTGGCTTAGTAGTAAAGTCTCTGCCTGTGGATCCAAAGGTCCTAGGTTCGAATCCCACCGTTGGCCGGGATTTTTTTATTTAATTTAATTATTTAAAATTAATTCTGATGCCTTGGTAGGATTCCCCACTCGACCATTCACTGTTGGGTTCTAATTAACAGTGCTGCTCCTAAAGTGGCGCTGGGAAACAGTCACAAAGCCTACACAGAACACACATGATTGAGAATTTAAAACGCAAACTTAAGACTGGCATATTAGGTATATTAGGTTATTGAGCTTGTTACTTGTAAACAGAAATATTGCTTTTATTTATTAGGCATCTTAGATAAGATTTAATTTTCTAGAAGAGTTTTCGTAAAAATGAAGAAATTTGAAATTTTCTATAAGGACCACTGTATTGTTTGAGCATAAATTTACTTAAAAATTTAATCATAAATTGTATGACTAATCAGAATATTTTGGTATAATTTTCCGGCTACTAATGGAAGGTTCTCCCACAATGGATGGGGGTAGTAAAGGAATATGACAATATGGTTTTATTTGGTGTAAAAATTATTGGATACTCTACACAAAGGTACAGAAATAGATGATACCCATATTACGTAGACCAAAAAGGCACAACTAAAATTTTTTTGGCTTTATTCCTTATTATTTTGTTTAATACTCTACCAATTATGGAAAAGAGTTGAAATTCATAGTACCTAATAGAAACTATTTCATTTTAATTTAAAAGCAACGCAAACTAAACAAACTGGGCCTTTATGCGAAGAATTATAGTTTTTACTGTTAATGATAGATGCTAACAAATCAATTATTATCAGATAACAAAACATGAAACAATTACATTGAAAACTTAAATATTTAATCTATATTCGGTTTCAATCAATAAAGTTCTACAGGGTGTTTCAGATTTAAACGGACACAGCTTAATGGGAGGTAGAGTACACTTAGGTGAGTTCAAAACACCCCTATACTTAGCCTTTAATCTTACTCCTTTCTGAGATATAGAGTGTTTCATGATTTTTTCCAAAACTAAAATCGGACCTTTTGTTTGAACGACTAGAGTTATTTTAATAAAATTATGTACAAAAGTTACACTCTCTTAGGTCAATCAAAACCATAATTTAATTTTAAAAAATTCCAGGACCGGACTCTCTTTTTTCTATATTGCTCTTCTTCGCTAGAATATCAACCTGCATATCGGATTTTAATAAATGTTACTGCACACTTAAATAGAACGTGGATCAACAAATAAAATAATGTAATAATATTTAATGGCACCATCTTGATGTTCTTACAATACATTTTTATAATGGCGACTACATTATTATAAATCAGTATTTACAAAATTTAAATCAAATATTTTACTCTGTACTTTTAAAACTCTGCACAAATAGGTCAAGGCGGTCCCGCCAATTGGTCACCAAGATCTCCAGGTCTAACACCTCTGGATTGTATTTCATGGGGCTACCTTAAATCAGAGGTGTACAATGAAGAAATGAATACCCGAGCACAGTTATTGGAAAAATTAATAATGTATGCAACAACATTAGAAATAAACCGGAAATAATTGACAAATCAGTAAAAAACCTGTTACAATGTTCGCAGAGGTGTATTGACGTTCACGGTGTTCATTTTGAAAATTTACTTTAGTTTAAATTAATTATTTGTTTCTGTTAGTTTGTTCTGTTACTTTATCAAATAAAATGAGTCCGGTCCTGTGTAGATGTTCAATTTCTTATTGGAAAATGCAGTAGTTAAAAATAAATAAAGATGCTACCTAATTGGTGTAGAGTTTTAAAAATACAGAGTAATATATTTGATTTCAATTTTGTAAAAACTGATTTATAATATTGTAGTCGCCATTATAAAATTTGACTGTGAGAAAATCAAGATGGTGCCATTAAATATTATTACACTATTTTATTTATTGATCCGCGTACTATTTAAATGTGTAGTAAGATTTGTTATAATCCGATATACAGGGTGATATTCTAGCCAAGAAGAGCAATATAAAAAAAGAGAGTCCGGTCCTGGAATTTTTTAAAGTTAAATTATGCTTTTGATTGACCTAAGAGAGTGTAACTTTTGTACAAAATTTTATCAAAATATTTCTAGCCGTTCAAACAAAATGGCAGATTTTAGTTTTGGCAAAAAATCATAAAACACCCTATATCTCAGAAACGAGTGAGATAAAAAGCTAAGTATAGGGGTGTTTTGAACTCAGCTAAGTGTACTCTACTTCCCATTAAGCTGTGTCCGATTAAATCTGAAACACCCTGTATATTCCAAATGTACTTGTCAATTTTCTCTGGAAGATAATATAACTTGCATATCTAAAAATTTTACGTTTTTTAAACCACATTATTGTTGTTTTATTCCAGTATGATGCAATAAATCATTGTACTCCACAGGGGAGTATTTCCCGCAGGTTCTTCCCAAAACGCAACAAATACTCCTGTAGCAATTCTCCTCGCAATTCTTCCTATTAAGATATTACAGCACCTTGTGGCATATCGGCCGGTACAATATTTTTCACATTTCATTATGAACTTCAACTTAGTGAATCATGCACCATTTTACGTAGGGCCGTGGCAGGTAACGTAGCGGCTGAGAAGAGTGTTTTTGTCTATGTTTCGTGATTACTCTTTAAAATTGTTCTGGATAAAGTGTATTAATGGTACTAGATAAGTGTAATATCTATTTAATAATAAACTTTATTCACCAGTAATTACAAGTAATCCTGCAAGTGCAAGATCAGTTATAAACTGTTCTACCTCTTGAACCTTAAGGAAGTTATTAAAGCTGATAAGAAAAAAGCGACAAAGGACAAGAGAAACAAAAAATCCATTAACAAATATGAAAATAAAAACAAATCTGCGAAACTAGTGGTTTTTAGAAATAGATTTAAAATAATAATTGATTGCTGATGATATAACATAACATAACATACATTATATTATAGTAGTTTATTGAGAACAAATCTATGAAACTGGTGATTTTTTGAAACAAAGGGGAAATAACAATTATTGATTAACATTATTATATTGATTTGCGATAATTTATTAAGAATTGTGGCATTGGTGTGAAAATAAAAGTTCTTTGACGTGCTTTTTAAAATTTTGAAAAGACATATTTTTCAAGAGCAAGGCAAGTCATTGTAAAATTTTACTAGATAGTATAAAAATGAGTTTTGAAACTTGGCTGTTCGATGCTGTGGAATTTCTATTATGTATCCATGTCTAAGGTTGCGGTTGTGTATGTTTACCCTGAACCTTAATTTATCACAGAGATACGTTGGTTTTTGACTGACTAGAATTTTATGCAAAAGGCAGAGGCTATGTAGTTTCCTTCTGTTTTTCATATTTAGCCATTATTAATTAATGTGTGAGATATCCCTTCAAATTTCCTAATACCAAAAATTTGTCTCAGACAGGAGTTTTGTAATTTTTGTAGTCTGAACTCATCTCAATAATCACAATAATTAGCATGAGAAAGGACAAGGATATCACACAGTTGAGTCTTCAGATCTCTACTTAGCATATGTCTATGAGCGTAGAGAGTTCTCAGTTTAGTATAGGCTTTCTGTAAAATATGAGACACATGATCAGTAAAGCTCAAATCTTTATCGATGATTAATCCTAAGTTTCTCGATTTCTTCGATATAGCCAGTTGGTTATTGTTTAGTTTAATATTAATTTCATTTGATTTTAATGAACCAAAAAGAATAACCGAAGATTTCGAGGCATTCAAGACTAAATCGGGTTTACTGGAAAACTCAACTAATGCGATAATTTTATCGTTGATTTCATTACTAATTTGATGACATACCTGGGTCAAAAAAATAATACAATTGAGTGTTATCTGCATACATACATTCGCTATACTTACGCGGGTTTCGGATTAACAAAATTATGCAAATTAGTCATTGACAACCAGTTCCAATAAGCCTCTTTCCAAAAAATTAAGTAAAATTGCCCTAATGGTCAGATTTAAATTAAAATAACATTAGGGTAGGTACTAAATTTGTTACAAATATTGCATTTGAATTGATTCTTTGCAAGTGTTGATATTGTAAATTTAGTGGAAATTTTAAAAATGCCTAGACGTGTGTTGGATGTAGATAGTCTAATTTGTAGTGTACATAAGTATTTTACGTATGAAAAAGAAAATGACGGTCCTTTAAAATCGGCAATGTCTGTACAACAACGCGTATGCGATGCTCTAGGAATTAGTGAAACCAAATTAAGAGGAGGATTACAAAATCACAATAGTGAAAGAAGAACACCGCAAAACTCGCCGATCATTGAAAATGAAAGATATTCCAGATGGAAAGAAATTTGAAGTTCGTGATACCATTTATCGAATGAAGGCCAACAAGGAACATATGACCTTAAATACAATTCTCTCGGAACTAATAGATAGAAAAGTTGACGACATTGACAGAACAAGTCTATGGCAAGTGATACATAACTTGGGTTTTAAATTTCAAAAGGAGGATAACAGAAAGGCTCTTTGTGATAGAAGTTCTGTCGTGCACAAGAGAATTAACTTTTTAAAAAAGAATTCTAAATTAAAAGAAGAAGGGGCGAATTTTATATATTTAGACGAAACATGGATATTTTCTAGGGGTGCAACCAAGAGAATATGGCAAGATGATAACGTAAAATCCATCAAACATACCGATGGAGAAGGGAAGCGACACATAATTTTACATGCAGGAGGGAAATCGGGTTTTATGGAAGGTGCTGATGTAATATTTTTATCTTAATCAAAATCCAGTGACTATCACGATAATATGAACACAGAAATGTTTGTAAAATGGTTGCATGAAAAACTTCTCCCAGGTTTAAGTGAGCCCAGCGTAATTATTTTAGACAATGCACCTTACCATTCTAAAGTATTAAACAAAAGACCAACGAATTCTTGGACTGTTGATAAAATTAAAGCATGGTTGACAAAGGAACATATACCATTTCCTCAATATATATTAAAATCAAAATTATTACGCTTGGCAAATATACACGCAAAACCAAAAACCTTTGTTGAGGATCAGATTATTGAAAATTACGGTCATCAAGTTTTACGTCTGCCACCGAATCATTGCCAGTTTAATCCCATCGAATATATATGGGGAATAGCAAAACAATATTATGACAACCATATTGGGCCTAATGGTTATAGTGACGACGCAGTTCGGGAAACTTGGCGAAAAGCACTTTCAATTGCAACTCCAGAAGTGTGGCGGAACTGTATATTCAAGTGCGAGAAACTAATAGAAGATTGGTGGACTCGTGAAAATAAAATAAACGAAATAAGTCCAATCATATTAACAATTAATGGTGATGACAGTGATGATGATGACGATTATGATATTTTGGATGATAATGACTGATTTTTATTTTTGTTGGCAAGTTCAATTTTTTATTTTACATTTGAAATTCTCTACATGGAACAAATTTTTATGTTAGAAAATATTTTATTTGAGCTAAATAACCCTCTTATTATACATAGACCATATTTTCTGTGTGAAGTGTAATATAAAATTATTATTAGGTTTATAATAGCCACATTAGACTCCATGAATGAAGAAGTTTAATTCTGCTCTCAATTATACAAAAGATTCTCCATTATTATTTAAATAAAAAGTTGTACATTATTTTTCATTTTATTTAACCAGTTGATATTTCTCCAAAGAAGAGATCAAACTTTCGGGTACTTACCTGGAAATACTCATAAAATTTTTAATCCGCGTAAGAATAGCGAACAGACTGTATTTATACTCATGAATTTTAATATAAACGTTAAATGGCAGGTTTAAAGAGTGTAGAATAACGGCCCAAGAATCGATCCTTGAGCGACACCTCTGTTAATTGGACCGAGGTTGGAGGAAACTCCATTAAATATTACTTTTTGATATCTGTCACATAAGTAGGAGCTAAAAAACGTAATAGCTTGGCATCCCATGCCGATAAAATGAAGAATAGCTAATAAAAGTGTCGAATGCCTTGCTGTAGTCTAGTAGTATTAAAATGCCAGATTTATTTTTATCCAGTTCTCTAAAGAAGTCATCAGAAATATTAAGCAGTGCTGTGCCACAGCTGTAGCTGGGTCTAAATCCTGATTGAGCACTTGGAAGTATATTATATACTTCTATATGATTTCTTAGTTGGATTTCTATGACCTTCTCCAATATTTTTGATAGTGTTGGAAGAATAGTAATAGAGCGAAGGTGATTTAAATTTGACGGAGAGTTACATTTTGGTACTAGAAGCACAAGACCTTCTTTCCACTGAATAGGAAAAGTGGAGCGAGACAAGCAATAATTTATTACATGTGTTACGTGAACAACGAGAAATGGGCACATAAGTCTTAAAATGCTTATGTTTATATTATCAACTCATGTAGCTTCGGTATAAATTTTAAGGATAATATTAGAAATAAGTTGATCAGAGACTGTGCTAAATTTAAAACTATCTGTGAACTGATTTTTAAAATTATTTTTGTAGAACTGCAATAATTGATTATCTGGTATTTTACGATCTCTTTTGACTCTAAGGAAATAGTCAATAATTTGATTAGCATCTAATCTTAAATTTAATGTTTTGTTAGTATTATTAGTGATTCTTAAACTACTTAATAACTTCCAATTTTCTTTATTGTTACAATTTTTTAATTTATGTTCATAGTACACAGATTTTTCGTTTTTTATTGCATTTGTTGTGTAGTTTCTGATTTGTTTGTAGTAGTCCCAATTTGATTTTCTTTTTGTCGATCGATATTTAGAGAGCGCTTTATTCCTTAAATGTATCATGTATTTTATATTCTGGGTAATCTACGGTTTATAAGGATAATTAAATTGTGCAGTTTTATATGGTGCATGTTTATCACAAAGATTTAGTATAATCGAGTTCATAATGTGTACTTTATTATCGACATGCATAAATTGAGTCCCAGTGTTGTAAATGCATATCTTGTTCAAATCGAGCAAGGGAAATATTAGAAAAAATACGATGTCTTTATTACTTTACTTGGTTTATTTATTTCAATCTCGATGCTCGTGTCAATACAACGATGCCGAGAGTGTGCTATGTCATAGACATTCGGTTGTGAGGATTTTGATGTATTACTAGTAATAATAAAGTCAGTGAAGCTTTTTGAGTAATGGTTTACATGTGTCGCATCTTCAATAATTTGTTTTTGGATGTAGTGTTATTATTAAATTAATTTATATTAAAATCACCTAAACCCATGATGTTGTCCGTGTCAAAAAGAACGGACGAAACTGTAATTTTAAAATATTCTAAAATTTTTTTTTTTACATTTGCACGAGTATATGAAATATAATTCATGTATCGTTCCATGGAAGTCGCAAAATGGCTTTATCCCACATAGGAATACCATGTTCCACTATGTACCACTTTCCCGTATTAGTTTTTAAAGGAAAAAATGTCATTAGGTTCTAATCTAACAATCTCCTTTGAGAACGTTTTGTCATTTGTGCTATAATTCTTAGACATTTAAAAACATGAATTTTTAAAATTATTACGAATTTGAATACAGTAAGATAATTATAAAATTATCAGAGAGCTCCTGTTGGGCCCCAAATAGATTTGAGGCCTCGGTACCTCACACCGAACTACCTTATGCTAGCTACGCCACTGACTCTGTATAGATTATATCCAATAACATGTCGGTAATTAAGAATTTAAAATTATTTCTTATGTCTAGTATTACTAATTTAGGTTTCCTTTAAAATATTATCGGGATTGTGCTATTTAATACTTTTTTCCTTTCAAGTAGGTAATTATTTCATGAAAATTTCCGCAAATCCCTGTATTTGAAATGAATATAATAATTTTTGAAGTTATTAATCAGGTCAGCTAGGAAAAGTGTAAACTTTGTATTAAATTCAATTTGAATTTCAAGGCGGTATTAAAATATAAATGTTTCTGTATTATTTCTCTGCTGTCATCAAATCATTTCTCAGCCTTCAACGTATCTGTTCAACATAGTTGTTATCGTTTCAGTAGCTTAAACTGATATCTGTGTACAGAAAGTCGTGTCAGGCACTATTTATTTCAACTGGCAGACTTAAGAAAACATCTTTCAATCAACACTTAAGGAAAATAGCTTGACAGTAAATAATTTCAGATTAATAAATAATTTGAGCGATTGTACACGAAAAAAAAAACCAGTGCCAAATATATTATTTACTAAGAAAAAGTAACTACGATTGGAATATTTTTTTAACTGTTACAAAAAATAAATTGATTGCCATAAGTAAAAGTTTTTATATATTTCCAAACTTCTGGTAAACAGTTAATTTAGGCACTATATGCAACAAATAAATATTGCTCCAGAAACTGTTTTAACTATCACAAAAACTTATTATTAGTTAACTTTTACTTACAATAAAAACAAAATAGGTTACACTAAAAAAACAGTTTGATAAGTTTTGTTCTAAAAAGAACTATGCCACATTTGTAGGTTACTTTTGGGAACTCGAAATATTATAAAATATTCAAAAATTTCTCTATTTTTTTGAAAATACTGTGTGTTTTCTTATTTTGAATAAAGCCCATTTAGCAACTCGATTTTCTTAAGATGAGAGTTTGCATTTAATAATTTTATTTTCAACTGAATTTGAAACCTATAAAAGATGAAAACCTAAGATTTGGTAGACATTTTTTAAATGAATCAGAGCAGTAAATGACGCTAATATCAATAATGCATTTTTAAAAACAATAAAATATTATTTTTTTTAGGGAGAGAAGCAGCAAATATTCTAATAAAAACAAATTAAATTACGCTGAAACCAATTCTTAAATTGATGTAATAACGAAGAAAATTGAGAAATAAAATACAAGCCGAAATTTCACATAATGTACGCGGTAATACCCATTGTCTACCTTCTTTACCAATGATTTTAGTTCAATCATTCATTGAAAGATCAAAGACCAAGCCAGTTGACTTGTTCCTATCATGTATTTTAGACATTCTATTTGGATTATAGTTTTTATCATTTAAAGCCAAATGGAAGATGAAATCTGTACCTATTCCTTGAAAAAAGCATTGTTCTCGCCAAATCTAGAATAATCCTATTAGTTAGCTCTGCGCAACCGTACTGTTCAGGTGTATATGGATACACATTGTTAAATATTACGCCATTCATTATCGAATTCAGTACCAACATCACACTGAAATATTTTCATAGGCCTTCCGCATTGAGTTTTCACAAATTCAATGAAATCATATATGTATGTTATACCCTGAGATTTTTCATTTAGAAAATAAACTTTTCGAAATCTAGAGTAATCGCAAGTAAAGCACAAAAAATATTTTGACCATCCCAAGGAGGAAGTTTTTTTTGGGCCACATAAATCTGCATTGACAACTTCACCAGGCTCAGTTGCTTGTTATTGGCGTTCTTTGAAGCTACTTCTATGTTGTTTACCTTCTACACACGTCCCACAAGACTGCTTGACTTCTATATAACTGACTCCTTGAGATTTTAGTACTTCGACAACGTGACGTTTATTTTGGTGTGCAAATCGTTTATACCACATTTGCAACGTATCGTTTGAAGTAAAATTTGCTTTATTGACTGGAGAAGTAACAAGAACCTTTACCCGTATGGACATCCTGAACAGCTTTCCGAATTTGATTCCTTCATCTTTAACAACATCTTCTCTGACAAATTTACAGACATTGCTTGACATTGTAAAAGTCATTCCCTTTTCAGTTACTGAGGGTACCGAAAATAAATTTCTTCTCGCAAATGGGACAAAGAGGATATTTTCCATATGACATGATAACCACTTTCCGTTGACCTTAGCTTCGAAAGGAATAGTTTCTTTTCCAAGGGCATTCACAGTGGAATTATCACCTACATGTATTTTTAGAGGAGTACTGAATTGTTCAAAAGTAGAGAACCATTCAGCGTAATGCGTTATGTAGTCGGCAGTACCAGAGTCAACAATCCAAAAGTCACTGTCGAGTTTAATTTCGGGAACAACAACATTTAAATAACTTTCTGGATTTTGTAGATGCTTGACTCTTAGTATCAAAGGATTGGTTCCTTGATTTATTGGCAATAAATGCAACATGTTCTTTTTGTTTTCCAACTCGCTGCTTCTGGCGCGTTTCTTCTGCAGTTAAAACTCCAATTAAATTATCAAGCTTCTGTTGATCTTCCGGTCTTGCCCATTAAGCCTGTTGAAGAATTTCGTACTGATCTGGTAAAGTATTAAGCAGTTTGACAATTAAGGATGCTTCATCAGGTCTAACATTTGAGTGTTGCATTTGTAAAACTAGCCCTTTAAACTTTGGGATGTGGGTAATTATATCGTCATCTGAAGTCATGCTAAAGCCGAAAAGTCCTGCTTGAACAATATGCGCAGCTTGTTTGGTTTTCTGTTGAAATAGAGCATGCAGTTTCAGCCACATATCTCTAGCCGTATCAAAAGCTACTAAGAGCGACATGACTTTAGCTTCCACTGATTTGATAATTACTTGACTTGCTACACGATCACCCTTGTCCCATGGTTCCAACTTGTTTTGATATTTCGTTGTCTGTTTCAGAGACGCTGCTCCTTATATCAATATCGGTTTGTCAAATTCCCCGATACAAATTTCATACGCTCCATCAATGGTGCGTAACAGGTTTTTTATTGCTAATTTCCAGATGGTTAAGTTATCTGCACCCCGTAGTTTCTTAATTCCTTAGTACTCCATATTTCTTTCACACTACCAGCAAATTCCAAATCGTTGATTTTTCTTATTATTTATTTATTAAAATTCGTATAAAAATATATATATGTGACAAATATCAAAAAAGTATGACAACTACTACAACCAACAAAAGTAAAACACAACTAGCAACGTTAGGTATATAGTGAAAGCTGAAAGTATTAACACATAATTGAATGTTTTATCTTAATAATCGGCCATCAAAGAAATATTATAAATTAAGAAGAACGACCTGCGACGATAACTGTACACTACCTACTGTATAGTGTTATATCGTTTTACAAAAGATAACATAGAGTGTGTCGAATCATTTTTTGGGCGAAGAATTCCCTGAAAAAAGAAGCAGTTGCGATATGTAATGTTGACAAACTAAAAATATTCTTGAGATATGTAGGATGTTTCGATAAACTAAAAATATTTTTGATGTATGTAGCAGACCCAGATTTTTAGTCTGAAGTAAAAGAACATTTTTTGTTTTAAAAATTGTGATGCAGGTTATGAATAATATTATCGAAAAAAACTCGCTTCTAAATAAAATTTCCTAAGAGTGCTGCAGATTTACTTATGGACAAATAAAAGTGGCAAAGAATATATAATTTTTCATGTCCAGTAGGTGCCATTGATTGTACTCACATAAGTATAAAGAAGCTCCGTTGTCATGGAAATAAATACAGTTAAGCTTTACTGGGCGTAGCTAGTAAATAGAAGTATCTGCTCACTTTTATGGGAGCATCTACTCGCTAAAGGTGGATACATTTTATTCCCAAAAGACACAACGAAAACTTTGTCGTTTTGCAGAATATTAAATTATACAAAAATAACTCTTTTCGAGTTCACTTTCTTCGCTGTCGAGTTTACCAATAATCTCCTTGTTTTCTTTCCATGCCCAATTTTTTGAATATTGCCGACTGCAAAATTTTCACAGTTTAACCAAACTTACGTGGTTGATGACCTGATATTATTTTTTCATCAATTTCCGCCCTTAGGTGTCTCGTTGGGACCCCAAGTGATATTTTCATCAAATAACTTTTTTATCTGAACACATTGGCAACAGCGCTTCTAGGTATGTGTCGGTAGATACGTGTCAGGCAGTATTTCAGTACGCTGCGGCACGTTATGGTGATAGTGTCTAATAATAGAAGTCAGAAAGTAAGTGGGGCCCCGCTGAGACCCCGATTCTGCATTAAGCGATACCAAAAATTTGTGTTGATAAATACGATTTTTTATAGAATGAAGCGTTATGAGAGAACCAGGCCACTAACACAAGAAGAACATGAAGAACTAATTAACTATATTGACGACTGGGGCTCTAAAATGGAGTACGGAAGCGATGCAGAGTCGGAAAATGAGATGGCTTAAGATTTGATGAGATAAAATGTGTCGAAAATGGAGAATAACTTAGAAATACAAAGTGAAGAGGAATTAGATGAAGAACCGAGAGGACCTCAAGAAGATGCTGAGGAAGGAGAACCTACGGAACCTCAAGAAGTTGCTGAGGAAGGCAGTAGTATAAAATATACTTCCAAATCAGGTTTGCAGTGGAATATGCACCCTTTTGTAACCACTAGAAGACGCCCAAATGCACGTTAAGGCACTACAGATTACAGTAAATACTGCTGTACATTTTTAGATATTTTCAACATCTTTTTGACAACGGAAATGAAAGAAATTATCTGTCGTCATGCTAATGAAGAAGCTACTAGGAATTTTGATGTGTGGAATACCAAAAATCTCAACAACAACAGACATTGGAAAAATCTTGTGGAAGATGAACTTAACAGTTTTTTAGGTGTACTTCTAATAGCAGGTGCACTTAGGTGTAGAAAGGAATCTACTAGGGAAATGTGGTCTACTAATACCTCCACACGTCGATCATTTTTCACAGCTACTTCAGCGCGTGATAGATTTGAGCAAATATTATTTTTACGATTCGATGACAAATCAACCAGAGCTGAGCGAAAGAAAGAAGATAAGTTAGCAGCAATAAGAGATATTTGGGACATGTTTGTTGATAATTGCAGGAAGGCGTTTGAACCGTACGAGAATATTACGATTGACGAACAATTAGTGTGTTTCCGAGGAAAATGTTCATTTAGACAATATATAAAATCCAAACCTGGACGGTATGGAATAAAAATTTGGGCAGCCGTTGATGTCAAAACGTCATATTTATGCAACCTACAGGTGTATACTGGAAAATTTCGCTTGGGTATAAGAGAGAAGAATCACGGTTTTCGTGTCGTGTCAGATTTGGTAGAACCGTACCAATGCAGTTGGCGAGGGATAACCACAGATAATTTTTTTTCAAGTGTTCCATTGGCAAATTATTTATTGGCGAAGAAACTCACATTACTTGAAACAAGAACAAGTCGGATATACCAAATCAGCTAAAAGTAACATCCAGGACAGTTGAGTCATCTATGTTTGCATTTACTAAAGAGCTAACGATGGTCTCTTATATCTCGAAAAAGAATAGGGTAGTACATCTTATATCAAGCCAACATGATGATGATAAAATCTGTGCAGACAACAAAAATAAGCCACATATGATTTTAGATTACAATGCAAGCAAAGGTGCCGTTGACAATGCCGATAAGCTCATTAGAGAGTATTCGTGCTCCAGAAGAACAGCTCGATGGCCGTATAGGATATTTATGAATATGCTAGATGATGGTGGGTGAGGTTTTCCGGGTTTTCCTCACCTGTAAGTCAAATGGCACCATCAATCATCTTTAAGTCGCCCCGGAGCGCCACGGCAAATAATAATAATAGTCGTCCCTTCCCCTACACAAGTCGTTCCGTCGACTTCAGGGGTTGAAATTCACTCGTAAGGGGGTGAATTAGGGAGAGTATTATTAGTGTTGTTATTATTATTATTATTTGTGCTCTAAATTCTTTTATTTTATATGTTGAAAAAAATCCTGATTGGCAAAAGAAAAATAGCTCGCGACGACGATTGTTTCTCTTACAATTAGGAGATCAGCTTACTCAGGCCAATATGGAGAAAAGGCCCCACTATAAAAACCATAAGGAGCATGTAAAATCAGCTCTACGAGATTGTGGAATAGTAGTGCAAGATTAACATGTTCCTAAGCCAGCAACTTTGGCTAGAAAACGAGCAAGATGCTATCAGTGGTCTCGAAAATTGGACGAGAAAGTTAACGTGCGCACTATGTAGAAAGTTTGTATGTGAAATTCATAGAAAAAAAGAGCAAACAATTTTATGTACCACTTGTTCTTCAAACTGAAATAATAATTTAATAATAATAATTTATTTATTCACAAATAAATAGTATGCAATTTACATTATTACAAAATACAAAATTAAAAAAAGTGAATAAATAACAATGACCCTACGAAACACGAAAGTGTTTGTTTGTAGGTATATATACAAAAAATTAATTTAGAATATAAACAAGATATACATATAAATTCCACAGTAGATATAAATATAAAAAATACAAAAATATATAAATATAAATGCGACTAGTAACGCTATTTTAAAACATGTTTATATACATAGAAAAACAGAACAATACAAAATTCTTATATCTACAATACGGAGTCAGGAACAGCATTAGATCAATTTTATGTGACAGTATATTATAAAAAGAACAAAAAAATTAAAAATATTAATAATGTTAAATATATATTATTATAAATTATTATGAATAATTATGAATAAGCAGGCAGAATAAAGAGTTTTTTTTACATTTATATATTATTATCTATTAAATCATGTATTAAAAGTCTAGGAAATTCCAGTAAATGTTTTTTTAAAAGTACTTTAAATATTTTAAATCTATTTTCTTCTTTTATGTCAATAGGCAAATGATTGAAAATTTTTGGTCCTAAGAAACTGTAGCTCCTTTGGCCGACAGATTTATGCATAAACGGAACTAGGTATTGACTATGTCCTCTAATATCATATGGGTAATATTTATGTGTTAATTTATGTTTATTTTTGAACTGTGTTGTGGCAATACTTAAAAATAATAATTGCTTAACGTCAAAAACCTTTGTTTTAGAATAAAGTAAGTGTGTATAATACCGGGGCTCTTTTTCATAAATTATTTTTAATAGTCGTTTTTGTATAATTTCTATTTTTTTGAGGTATGTATTCGCTCCACTTCCCCAAGCAATAATGACATAGGTAAGGTAAGGCTCAAAAAGTGTATGGTACAACATCCGCAAATGTTGCTCTTCGAGTATATAAGAAACCTGTTTTAATTTGTATACTACACATCTTAGCTTTTTAAGAAGATTGATTATATGGTGATCCCATCTGAGATAATTATCGATTATAATGCCTAAATATTTTATAGTACTTGTGAATTTAATTTTAAGATCACCTTGAATTGATAATTCATCAAAGTCTGGAAGATGTGAGCTATAACTGCAGAAGGGCAAGAAAAAGGTTTTCTTAAAGTTAATAGATAAGAGCTTATTATCGAACCACTCTTTAATTCGGGGAAGGTCAGATTCAATTTTTGCTTTTAAATCGGACCATGTTGCATCTTCGTAAAAAATTACAGTATCATCTGCAAAGCTAATAATATCACCTTTGGACTTGACCAGAAAAATATTATTTAAATATATCGTAAAAAGAATTGGCCCCAACACTGTACCTTGAGGTACACCACATGTAATTAGTTTTTTATCGCTAAAAGAGTCCTCTATTTTAACTTGTTGAGTTCTATTTAAAAGATATGACTTAAAAAGATTTTGTGCGGTACCTCTTATACCCATGTCTTCAAGCGTCTTTAATAGTATATGGTGATCGACGGTATCAAAAGCTTTTGCTAAGTCTAGAAATACATGACCTTTTACTATCTACTGCCTTATATATTTTTTGTGTCAATTTTAGAATGGCATCTTGGGTCCTCTTCCCTCCTGAAAACCGAACTGACATTCGGACATTATTTTTTCCTTATTTTTAAAACCAGTTATTCTATTTTTCATAATTTTTTCGAGAATTTTACTAAAATTAGATATTAGTGCTATTGGACGGTAATTTGTCATTTCTGTATTATCTTCATTTTTATAAATCGGTATAATCGTTGACCTTTTAAAGAGTGTAGGAAATTCACCCTCATTTAGAGATTTATTGATGATATATGTTAGAGGTTTTATAATAAACGGTATTATGAGTTTTATTAATTCTGATTTTATACCATCGGGGCCAGGAGATTTTTTATTTTTAAGATCTGATATGACGTTGATTACTTCAATTTTTTCAGCGGGAAAAAGAAAAATTGAATTTTGGTTGGTAATAATATTTTCTTTATAATTTTTATCTAGATTGATGTTTTCTGACAGACTTTTAACTATATTTATAAAAAAATCATTAAAATTTTGAGCAATCTTGAATGGATCACTAATTAAATCATTTTCAAGTTTTATTTGCGAAATATGAGAAGTTTTTGATGATTTCAGAATTTTATTAATAGTTTTCCATGTATTTTTTGAATCACTATTTTTCTGTAATCGGTTTTTATAGTAATTTTCTTTAGCATTTTGTATCAGTTTCCGTAGTATATTTTATAACGAGCATATTCGTCTTTTAACATTTCGTTGTTTTTGTTAGTTTTTAGATTTTTATACATTTTATTTTTTTTATTGACAGATTTTACAAGTGATCCCGTTATCCAGTCTTGATTTCTAAAGTTTTTTTTATTTACTGATATATGTTTTCCAGACAATTTAAGCGCATCTTGAATAATATTCATGAAATTGGATACTGATATGTCAAGTTTGTCGCTAGAAAAAATATCAGACCAATTTGCCATACTAATTATATTTTTAAATTTTGCTTTATCTATTTGCGTTATTATTTTAGATTTGCTTGGAATTTGACTTTTTTATTTGGAAGGACAATTTGTAATGCAGTTGTGTAATGATCTGTAATGCAGGTTTCTATAGTAGTAGATAATATTGTGTCATAATCATTACTTTTACAATTTATAAAAATATGATCTATGCATGTTCCTGATGAGGGCCGTGTTACAGTGTTTATTGCAGAAAGCAAACCATATTCATTAAGAACGGTTAAATAATTTTGAGAATCATTGTCAATTTTTAGAAGATCTATATTCATGTCTCCAATTAACAAATTATAATTATATTTTTCTATATTATGTTTAAGTACATTTTCAAGATCTTCTAGAAACTTATCTATGTTTCGAGATGATGGTGATCTATATACTGCATTAATGATTACGGTTTGATTGTTTATTACTGACTTGATTTGAATCAATTTACTATCACTAATTTCGTAAATTTTATGTGAGAGATATATTTCAGGTTTTATAAATACTACGACACCATCATTTCGATTTAATGTTCCAAAATTATAAAGCGAAATATATCCTGGCATTTTGAAAGTTGAAATATCGAGTATCTGTAATGTCTCCGTTAGCAAAATACAGTCGATGTTAGAATCTAGTTCAAATAAGAAAATTTTAAATTCGTCTAAATTTTTTGACAAACTCCTAATATTGTTATGAACGATTTTGAAGTTAGGGAATGGTTTATTAATATCTATAATTTGTTAAGCTTCAATAACATTTCTCAACTGGAAATTTTCAATTTTATCGTAATCGAAATTTATTACATAAGGGTCCATTTTAAATTTAATAGGTGCGACTAAAAAAACTAAATAAAAAACACTATAGACTAATGCTCTTATGTTTTAGACTTTCAGAATATTGCCTTCTAGTGACTGGCTTATAATAAATAATATAAATAATACTGATAATTATAATACCTAAAGCATGGAAGCAAATAGTAGTACCTAAATCTAAAGATTAATCTAATAAAAGGAATAACTAACAGTTTAATACTTTATTTTACATTTAAACACAAATAGAATAAATTTTAATAGTCCAGGAGCTTTGGTTACGAAAGAACATGTATTTTTCTTAATTCAGAAAGTCATTGAATCATGAGAATCGTTGTTTAATAGTTGAACAGCTGGGTGTAATACTTGGTTTACACCTGGGTTTATATTCGTTGATTCTTCTAACTGTAGCAGATCTTTGTAAGAGTACTTCTTGCTCTCTATGAAAAGATTGTTTCCAAAAATATGGGCTTTTTGATTATTTTCCTTGGCTTTTTTCAAATATGCACCTAGTAACTTTTTTCTATCCTGTCTTGAGCACTCAGATCTTCTACTATTGACAATGTAGTATTCTTCAACTTTTTACAACTCTGCAGTACCACCTTTTTAATCAAATATCTGACGAATTTTACCACTATAACTTTTTTGTTATTTTTTCCTGTAAAGCTATATATATTATCAAAGTCTTGAGCGGAGAGTTCGAGATTTAAGTACGTATTTAATAGATTTTCAGTAAATTGAATTAAATCACCATTTTCGAAACGCGAATTAAATATTAGTATATTGTTTTCCTTTCCCTTTTTTTCAAAAGAATTGTTCTTCCTCTTAACTTCTTGTAATTCTTTTTCAAGAGATTCCACTTTCTGCATACTCGGCCCAACAAGTTTTTTAACTTCGTTTATTTGTGAAGTAAAATTGTTTGTTAACGTAGCGTTTTGTGCGATTATGAATTGTTTTAATTCATCAATAGTAGTCATTTTTAATCTTAGTATACCATTCAATTTATTTTGTCCAAGGGGCCTCAGACTATATTAGTTTTGCCGATCGATACTGTTTTTGCCGACGAAAGATAAGGAATGAACTTGTTTTTGTTAATACCGCTAGTTCTAATTACTACGTATAACACAGTTATTCAACAGTTTTTCATAATAATTGTTTGATCAATGGATTACTGACGGCTTTCTCGATACACTGTTCAATTTTTATTAAAAACTGTCAAGTTTTAACCACTATTTGAGTCACTTTTTACGGAGGCACTTTAAAACGTGTTACTCTTTCAAAGATAAGAAATATAAGCAAACATCCAGTTGATTGAATTATATAAAAGTTTTACGTTTAGTTTTCATGGAGTAACATTTTATTTTAATTTTTTTATTTTATAAGTTTTTCATTGCAAACCGCCATTATTTGCCTTGTCAACCATTTTATATTTTGTGTTAAAATTAAATAAATTTGTAGAAATACATTAAAGTGTATTATTTTTCAAAAATGCATGAAAGTATTTGCAAAAAAGACATTTTTCACTGGGGTCCCTGAAGGACCCCGTACCGGCATGTAGGTTGATTTCAGGAGCACCGGCATTTAAGGGTTAATTGAGCAATACAATTTCGTTAATAATTATTTCCTACATATATTAGCAACTCGGCGGTATTTGGTAATCGTTTTTAAATTTGTTTAATTAGGTAGGTTTTGACTAAATAAAATGCTGAATTAAAAAATAAAATGATTGTGTTTAATTTACTTTAAAAAATTAAGAAAAATTATTATTACTATTATTTTTTGGGATTTGTAACAGTATATAATCAGAGTATAAACTTAATTTTTATTCATATCACCAATAATGTAAATTCAGATTCATTAAACCTGTCGGTGCCATACTGAGGCCATTAAGTTGTGTTGTGCTTTAATGGGAAACTAACGGTCTAATACAATATTTATATACTTCGTAAACTGACAAAACCATAAATCACCAAGTGTCAGCAATATTCTAGGCGTTAAATTTTCCGGATCATTTGCGACTACATTTATAAACTACAGTGTTTTTTTTCAAATCAACACGTTGGTTATTAAATATATTTTTATAGAAGTGTGTGTTTACTAAATTTCATCGCTTGCTTTTAATAGATTTATTAATAAATTGTAGCTAGTTACGGTAAATGGATAAGATACAAGCTACCGATGATGGCATGGATGTTTATATTTGATACAGAAATATAAAAAATATATAGATAAATTTAATATTTAGTAAACAATTTATATACAGGGTGTCTCATTAAGAATGGGTCTCAGAACAACTGAAGATTCTCTGATTAAAACTAAGACGATTAAACACCAGCGTAAAATTTAGAGGGGATGAAGGTGTTACTTATCCATCCCGTATGCTACTGGCAAAGTTTGTTTAACTGATTGTTTTACTACCAAAATGTTTACCGAATTTAGTGAAATTATACTATAAAAAAATTATAGCTATTAATAATTCTTAAATTTTTAACTTTAAAAGCCTTTATTTCGGAATCCAGTAATATTTTATTCAAGAATGTTTCGTTTAATAGGCTTATTTTTAATCAGATACTGTTCAGCTATTCTGTGTCCCATTCTTATTGAGACACCCTCTATTTTTAGCTAAAATAATCTCCTAATTGTGGTATATTTATTATAATCGTGTTTCTTCAGTGCGCACCACCGATCATCAATTTCCATTTAGCGAATTTTTATGTAACAAAACCAAGACTCGGTGGTTCAGTGGTAATGCTGATAAGAGCTCGTCCACATGGACCACTTGGTGGCGACACTTAGTGACGCGTAAACGCCTGGTATTCAATTCGAAGATAAAATATGGAACCGTCCAAACAAACAAATTTTGTCGTCGACTTATTGAAACAATTGATCTATTATAGTATAAAATTACCCAAACAATAAACGTTTTTATTCATTTGGGTGCGTTAAAATCTTCTACGATTTCTACGCAAACACCCTCTTACGAGAAACGTTAAAAAGAGTCCATAATCACACTGGCAAATTTAAATAAACTTATGTTAACTAGTGATTGATAGATACACTAACCACAGAAAATACTTTTTAATTTAATACAGTGAATGACTATGCGCTAGTTCAGTGTGATGTCATTTTGGTTCCACTGACATTTAATTCTAACCAAACTTTTAACAAAAACATCAATAAATTTGACATATACGTCTTTTCTGTTTTATTTTATTTCAAAATATTGTTTACAGGTCATAAAAAATAGGTATGTAATTGATAACTAAACGATTGTATATTTGATACATGCTATCCACTTACTTTAGGAATATATTTATAAAAGTGAAAAAAAAGATATAATTTGGGTAAACAAAACGAACAAAACGCACTCAAAAAATCTACTGTCACTTTAATTGTCAGTGGAACCATAATTACATCATCACTGAACTAGCGCATTCATAAAATAAAAAATGTCTGACATGACGATCTTATAATACAAATACAACTAACTGGATGTCCACATATGACAAGCATCTAGTACAAGTAGTACGAACGATATATGCTAACATATCCCCTAACTCAAATCATCATAGCTGTATCGATCAGGTCTTTGTGTAATTCAACGAGGTTTATTCTGAATGTTAAAATGTTGACTAATTGGGCTATCAGTGGGAATATGTTCGGGTAGAGTTGTCGAGGTGTAACGTGTCTATAAAATTTCTATGAGCTACTTTTTGGTAGGTATATTGTTACAGGGCACTTTAAAGTGTCTTGCTATTAGCTAATTTGCATGAGCTCTGACCAGATTATTTTTGTTATATAGAAAAAACATTAGCTACACATTTGTAACTACTGATAGATCTTTAGCTACTGTTGTTAATATACTATTAAGGGATTAGAGCAGCGTAGTCACCAGCCAAAGGGTCCTGGAGTCCTGAAGGAACATTCATTCACCATTCTGTGTAAAATTGGCATTTATATGTAAATCAATCAATTATTATTAAACAAAACACTTTAAAATTAAGTTAAAATATTTACCCATAATTCACATCGTACACAAAACTTTACTCTACACATTACTTTACAATACAAAACGAGAGCTTTCGCCCCTGGGGCGAAAGTCTTTTTAATTAATTTAAACATTAAATACTTATTTAGAATAATAATAATGCCAATTATTACACTCCTTCATCTTTTTAATTTCTATTGTAAAAGTGTCAACAAATTTGTCTGCTAACAGGTTGAGGGTGATAAACAGGAGTTGTGATATGTTCAATACTATTATTTTTAACCGACTTCAAAAAAGGAGGAAATTCTTAATTCGTCGGAATATTTTTTTATTTATTTTCAGCGGTAATTCTTTAATATGATTCTTTTTTCGAGGGTGATGCCATATAAATGTAGTCTAATGATGGGGTACATAAGAAAATCATAAAACTCTTCATTTTTTATGTATTTTCAGGGCTAATTCTTTTCCACGTGGTCCGATTTCTATAATTCATAGTACAACTGAAGATTCTCCGATTAAAAATAAAATGATTAAACGAAATATGCTTAGAAAAAAAAATTACCCGTATTCGGAAATCAAAAATTAAAACTTAATTAATTAATTAATGGCTATAATATTTTAATTTTTCATTATCATTTTACTGAATTCGGTAAACATTTTTGATACTTTCCAAAAATTTATTTAGACTAAAATTTATTTTTTTTTTATATATAAATCATGTACTCTTGTTGGAAACTCGTCCTTTATTAACAGTAAAATAATTCAGTTATAAAAAATAAACACAACTAATTAACAATACCTACTACCCGTAAACGCACTAACGCACAATATCAACCATTATTGTTCATTGCAAATTATAAGAAATGGAATTCCCAAATCACACTATAGACAGGGTCGGAATGAGAAATGTGTGTAATGAAAATGAACAAAAATGTTTTTTTACTTTATTACGTGAGAAATTATAAGAGAAGGAATATCCAGCGTTGCTGTAAATAGGAGCAAATAATTTTAGACAATTTTACAAGTACCAAAAGAGACTTTTAATTTTTTAGCTACAAAATTAAATAAAATAATTCATACAAAATCTCTGATTTAAGGATTATCATTTTCACTAAAATCTCCGTCACTACTTTCAGCTACGTTAATGATGAATCTTTGTGGAGTCCTTATTGAATATTTATTATCAATAGCAATAATATGTTTAATCACGTTTGCCCAATGTACATTAGTAATTTTATTAAATGCATATTTTATTTAATTAATAACATTCTCACTTGATTTACTAGTAATATTATTATCATGAAAATCTTTTTTTAATTGAGCTCGTAATAATTCTATGGGGTTAGAATTGCAATATTAAGAAGGCAACCGCAAAATGTTGTGTCCATGACTTTTTATAACGTTGTCTACTACGTACTCATTTGTAAAATGTCCAACTTCTAAAACTTCTAGTAGCTGCTTTTTAGTACAAGTCTCTTTAAAATATAAATCATTTTCCATTAAAAATTGTTGGATCGCAGGTTTAGTTGAGCTTTTGGTTGGAAATTTGCGAACTAATCTGGAATGATATTATCTAACACAATAACACTCTTATTCTGTATTTTTGGAATCGAATCATATTCTAGCCATTTTTCAAATTAATCTTCATCAATATCTTGATAAAAATCTAGACTACATTTTTTTATATGCTTAGCTGATAATAACATACATATTATTTTACCCCCAGTAGATACATCAGCTACCCATTTTTACCAATCAGACCAAATAATACAGTGTTCGTTCTTCACTACAAAATTGCCGAATTTTTCCAATATAATCCATGTCTCTATTTTACTAATCGACAAGATAGAATGATTCCTTGTCGTTTGTCCACCAATTTAAAAATCTCCACAAATTAAGTAGTTTTGTGGCAATTTTCAATTATAATTTTGTTTTTTAGTTTTCATTCGTTTGCTTAAATTTGAGAATTTGTTTGAATCATACATGTTATATAATGTTTGTCTGAATAGTTCTAATAAATGCTTTGGTATACAACGAGAAGAACCGGAATCGTTTCTCGAATGTTGAGGTTCTCCTCCATTTTTTATAATTTTAGCTACTAATGAAGTAGAAATATTAGTTAAAAATATTGTCCACTCCATAGCGGCAGACTGCGGTAACTCCAATTTAAGTTCTACAAACAAATAAAATTGTACTTATCAACAAATCCTGCCAAAAAAATATTTATAACATATGCATTCAGTTTAATAATAAAATAGATAAATCACTATTGTATACGTTCAGAACAACTTGTTTAGCATTCACCAATGTATGAACGCGCTTTTCTTTACCAAAGCCGGCACATCCACATTAATTTCAAAAATAAATTCATCACTTTCTAACTCCATTATTTTAACAAACTACAAAACAGAAATAAATCAGGTTTGTTAACGATGGTTAATGGTCAGTTCAACCCTGTCCTTTCAACAGCGCAGAGCATTACAACAGTACCTCTATACAAACAAGAACATTTAACTGTGACACTTATTGACTACCCACTTATTCAATACCTAAGGGTCACAATTGTTTGTTAAAATTCGGACCGCTGTCAATAACTACAGTTATCAGCGCGGGTAAAACAACTGGGTTTTCCCAAATCTTATAATTTGCAACAAACTATACCTAGAAAATAGTCCAAAAAATGAATAACGAGTGAATAAAATTTCATCTAAAAGCTAAAAATAGAAACCCATCGGTCTCCGTCATCCGTAAAACTTTCAGCTCGACCCTCAAGTCCGCCCACTTCAAAACAAACGACTTTTGACTCATTCAAATTCACTAGCGCCATCTATCGGTAGTATCTATCCATTTCGTCCCAATGAAACTTCCATAAGGTGATACTACTATTAGTTCTTTATACAATGATAACAACTAAAAATATATATTTCTTACCAAATTTTGAATTCTAAATTTCAAGTTAACGCCTAATTTTTTTTAAACCGTTGCCTTGGTGCCACTTGGTATGGAGACCTCCTTTGTTGTCTCTGATTTACAATCAATTAATAAAATCTCAATTTCGGGGTCGGTTCAATGATCTAAAATATTGTACAAAATTACAAAAATAAAAAAAAAATAAAAAATTCTTTCTTGTTTTCTTTCTTGACTTGTTCACTGTTTACCTCTGCCTATCTTTACAGTTTTTGCCTGTCTATACCATATTCACCTGTCCACTTGTCTCTACCTGCATGCTTGTATCTACCTGTATGCTGGTCTCTACTTTTCTCTGCCGTTTCTGCTTATCTCTTCCTTCAATAGTTAATTTGGAAAATAAAATGTTTAAATTACTTTTTTTATTATTTCTTTATTTTTCTTTCCATTTCCAATACAACATTAAGTTTACGTATACTATTAGGGACGTCGAAATTTAGAGAAAAGGTTGATACTCTAAAGACTAATCAATTTATACTGTAAGTTTCTAAAAAAAAATTAGGGAATCCCACAAATTTTTGCAAAAAATTTAATCAAAAATTTAAATTTTATATATATATATATATATATATATATATATATATATATATATATATATATATATATATATATAGACATTTATGACTTATAGGAAAATTTGAATACACGAAATCTTTATATCGTCCCAAAAATTTACATGTCTTGAACAGCATTTAATTAACGAAATTTGTTGTCGGAAACCTTGGATTTTTTCTCATTTAATGTATAATTTTTTCGACTTGATAATATTCACGTATTTTATCTTGTTACTAACTGAACTGAAACTATTGGCAAAACTGTATAAAAATTACAAAATATTAGATTAAAAACGTCACAATATTGCAAGTTTTAACTCAATTTTTCTCAGAAAATTGTCGGTTTTCCTCCATTTTTTAACCGACTTCAAAAAAGGGGCTGTTCAGTTCGCCGGAATATTTTTTTTATGTATGTTTAGCGATAATTATTTACCACGTTGTCCGAATTCAATGATTTTTGTTAGAAAGGGGGTATTTCAGGTGTGGTACCTTATAAATTTGATCAATATTTAATAATTGGATCCATGAAGAAATCATTAAAATCTTCATTTTTTATGTATATTCAGCGATAATTCTGTACCACCTTATCAGATTTCTATGATTCTTTTTTTGTTAAAAACAGAATATCTCAGGGATTGTTCCATATACATTTGGTCAAAATCTGGTGATGTTTTCTATAAGAAAATCAGCAAACTCGATTTGTAATGGCATCTGCACGATTTTAAAGGATGGTTTTTAAAATTACTTTTATAACTTATTGAAAATTACTATATGGAATAAGTAATTTTAACATATTCCAACATCCCTAATGTTATAAATTTATAATGTTAATTCCAATAGGTATGTTTTTCAAAACTTTCTCCCCTTTTGACTTTTTAATTCCCATCTGACATTTATTTTTCCGCTAATAATCAATAATAATTTTTCAAAAACAAAAACATCCCTCACAACTACTATTACCACAGTTTATAGCTAAAGTTCGCCTCGGTACTTTTGATCTCAATGTTCCAGTTTATACATTGCGCAACTCGGATTAGTATCCCTGGCGCATACAGAATCAAATCATAACCAATAAAATATATGACAACTACCTACATTTAAAAAGCAGTCTTCTGCGCATCTTGAATTTGTATCCCTGGAGTGGATGTTATTTTGGAACATCCAATTGATCCGAGTGAGCTAACTGATTATTTAGCTATAAACTGTGCTATTATATTATAACATTTTCTATACCCCACCCCGATATTTCTATCTCCAATTCTAACTTTTTGTTTGAGGGTTGAAAATTACATTGATTTTAAGTAAAATGAAAGGAAATTTACGAGTGGCTCCTGGGGATAACACATGGAAAATTCGATTTTCCTTAACAAAAATGAAAGGTTATTTTTTGCCCATATTTCTACGCAAGCCGCATTCACTATATGGTTAATTAATAAAACTAGGCTTCGAAAAACCAAAGGCTTTAATGTTGCAAGTATCATACATCGTCACTAGTCCGAAAAACATATTGGTTTGAGTTATCCGAATGCATTTTGGGGTCGGAAAATTTTTCTAATAAGGAAAATTAAATTTTCCAAGTGTTATCCCTAAGAGACACTCGTAAATTTTCTTTTATTCTACTTAACATCGATGTACTTTTTAACTCTCTTCAAGGCATGTAAGCGAAAATGGAGCACCTAAATCGATCACTATCTGACTGTCTAATAATAACTAGACAGGAAAGTCAGGTGTTGGACAAATTAGATTTTTTTTAAATAAAAAATAATTGTATTTTGATATATTTCTTTTGCCAAAATGTTCAAAATAATTTGCTTTCATTAGGTTTTACTTTTATCATCTTTAGCTCATGAGATATAACCATTGTAAGTTTTTAAATTGTCTACTCTGTATATTCGTTTTATTTATTTTTGTAGTTATACCGGTACATGGTATAATTAAATACCAACCAATACCAACATTGTTTAATTCTATTGGTAAACCGTTATGACTTCTTTTAAAGAAATTTTAACTAAAACTTTAAATAAAAGCTTACTTTGGTTAAATCCATCCTTAGAGTTCTATTGTTAGAAGTTAAAAGAATTACTTCAAAATTATTGTTTTTAAATTATTTATCACCCTGTATACTATAACACCCTGTATAGCCACTTTATATAACACGTGTTAACATGGTTTTATAATGTTTTATTAAATATCTCGTGAACAATGTTTAAAATGTAATTAGTTAAGGAACAAAATAGAGAATGTCTTTAACGGCATATTGCCTATCACTTCATAGCGTTCGGCTGGTCGAACGTCAATTCCCAACTCTCGGCGCTCTCTCCTGGTCCTGAACACTCAAACGGGTAGACGTGGTATTGTCGACTCCAGTGGCGGCGATATCCTAATTCGCTGACTCTAACAGGGCAGACGTGGTACCGTCGACCCCAGTGGCGGCGATATCCTAATTCGCTGACTCTAACAGGGCAGACGTGGTACCGTCGACCCCAGCGGCGGCGATATCCTAATTCGCTGACTCTAACACTATTATGAAATTATCCCGAACAAATGGAGAATTCTACTGTCTCTAATTTTACTCTTCATACTATTCCATCATGCTAAAAATACCCATTTAAATGTTTTTGATATTTTTAGAGTTAACTTTTCCGTAATAAAAATCAAATTGATAAATTGCTATATAAAAGAAAAAAATATTTTTTCAAAAACATTTCAAAAATTAATTGTAAATTCTTTTGCACACATAATTTACTGTAAACACGTTATTGGTATTAAAATTTCTTTTTGTACGCCTATAGCATCCATCTTATCTAACGTTTAATAAACAATTTTCGAAGATAAATCATGAATAAAAAAGAGTTTTAGAACCCTTACAAATACCGATTGCTTCTTATTAATCTGTTGTCAGATGAATCATTTCTTTCGATAACGAAATAAAATATTTTCATAACAAGGTGTGTAAACTTGGCGGCAATGTTCATTCAGAATATTGCATTTCTGCCAAAAACGCTAAGAATGTGTAGTGGCTTTGAACATTTGGTAAAGCATCATATCTAGGGTTGCCACCTGTCGTTTTGTGAAAATTGTCCTTATGACTTGTTAAACCTTAAAATCTCATTTTACAAGTTCATCGTCAGAAAAACGAACTGGTTTATAAAAGCTAAATTTTTTTTAGAAGGTCGGCGGAAGGACCTGAAGTTAATTAAAAATGTAAGTATAAGCTGTTGAGGACCTAATTTCTTTCTTTAAGACCTTAGAAAGACCTGGTTTTTTTCTTTTACAAATTTCCCTTTCGTTAATCTGGCAACCCTATCTTTATCTACTTTTCATAATGTGGCAACCCTAAGAAGATATAGAATGTGAATTATCTGACAAAAAAAGGACTATTAAATAAATTCTGAAAGCAAAATCTGCCAAATGACAAAACGCAAACACGTGTTTGGGTCTGTTGATCCTCAATCAGTACGGTGCCGCCAAGTTTAACAGCAAATGAATTTTGCGATAAAATCAAAACAAACACTTGTTATTTAATATGTGCACGAATAATTTTAAAAATATGAGCAGCGGGCCCGGCTTAGCAGGTTCACTTATTGTATGTCGATATCTGCAATCAAGCCAGGCCCAGCAAAGTTAGTATTTGGATGGGTAACTATTTCGGTCGGCGTACGTAGGAATAAACTGCTCGTATTATAGCTAGCGGGCGTACAAGGTATAGCTTGCGGTGTGCCATCTTTTAGGAGGAGATGCAAAAACCGTCGGTCCCGAGTCTATGGATGTTGGGCTTCGTTAAAAATCCCTACCTCTAGTTGGAACACCAGGGGATTTTGCTAAATTTGTGGTAGTTGGTGGTGGCGTGCTGCAGCGTCAGTGTTTATACCTCTTACTTAGAAATATGCCAACGACATTAACTAAACGTACTGGCTAGCCGATCGCCGGCGGTAATTGAATTTAATAAAACGAAAACCGTCTTCCGGCGGCATGGTCTTCTCACATATAAGAAACCTGCCGAAAATCTAAACTAATTTGTTGATGAGGGCGGCAGGCTATCAGAGTATTGATAAGGCCGTCGGACGACGGTCTACTGTATTTGAAACATTAAATGCCGCCGTAAAAAACTCGCGTATCGGGGACAACACTATTCATTTGTAATTGCTGTAGTGAAAGGGTCTTGTTTTCATTTACGCCGTGACTAGCAGTAGTATTTTATATACCTTAGAAGCAAATTTCACATACATGAACAAATAATAATAATAATGTAGTGACAACAAGAATAAGAAGTAATGAGGTCTCATAGGGTGGCGGCTTCGCCGCCACCATAAAATTTAAATCGATGCCTAGCTACGCCGACCGACATAAACGCCAACGGCCTGGACACAGCTCATCTACTCTGTCAAAAGGAGACCGATGTACAAATAAAACGCGTATGACATATGATTATTTGCCACAAAAATGTAGACTATTTTACAAGTAGTTTTTCTTACCACCGGCATTCAATGTTTTAAATACAGTAGACCGTCGTCCGGCGGCATTTTTAAATTCACTGATAGCATGCCGCCCTGACCAACAAATCAGTTTAGATTTGCGGCGGCTTTCCTGTATGAATAGAAGACTATGCCGTCGAAAGACGGTTTTTTTTTCAACAAATGCAAACACCGCCGGCGGTCAGTTAGCCAGTATGTTAAATATATTATATAAAAAAAAAATTAAAAATGCTATTTTTTTTTTCAGGACTGTTGGTAGTTATTTGGTTATGGATCCAAATCAGACTTGTAAAAGAGCAAACTGGTCCAGAGGAAAAATGGCAGATATTTGCAATAATAAACCAGGTTTATTAAATCAAATTACCAAAGGAATTGCTCTCGGACAAACAGAATGTCAATATCAATTTAGATATAGGAGGTGGAATTGTACCACATCAAGAAGAAGTATAAAAAAAGTTATGTTAAGAGGTAAGTAAAAATATGAGAGGTGTAGTAATTCTAAATTATTTTTTTAAGTAATTTCATCACTTAAATATATATTTTTATTTACATAAAATTCTGCTACAGTCAGGAAATTATCCTTATTAAAATATATATGACGTATTTATTCAGCTGAAGTTAGCAAATTAATAATTAAAGATTAAACAACTTACTTGTAAGGAAGTTTAATCTTAATTTATAAGAGAACCACGTCAGCATAAACCACATATATAGTAACGCCACTGTATTTTGAAGAACCAGTTCCAGCCTTTCCTCATTACTTTCGAAGTACCCCATTTAAAACGAAAAATCAGTTGGGTTAAAAAGGGTTGGTCTATGCGGACGTGGTTCTCATATACGAGGCCTGTCTAAAAAGTATCCGACCTTTGGCCAGAAAAAATATTTCGAATACCTGACGGAGTTAGGACCCTAATACCCTTCAAAGTAGGCCCCTTGTGCTTGCACACACTTAGCCCACCGATCCTTTCACTGCTGGAAACACCTCTGGAAGTATTCTTTTGAAATAGTGTTCAGCTCCGTCGTCGCGTTCGGCATTATCTCTTCTCTACTCTCAAAACGGGATTCTTTCAGTGCGTCTTCAATTTTGGAAACAACCAGAAGTCGCAAGGAACCAGGTCTGGAGAGTAGGGAGGTTGGCGAACAGTTGTAATTCCATGTTTGGCTAAGAAAGTGTTGATCAATTGGGATGAATGTGCAGGGGTGTTGTCATGATGCAAGTGCCAGTTGTTCGCCGTCCACATGTCTGGTATTTTGCACCGAACTGCGTCCCGGAGTCGCCGGAAAACATCTTGATAGTACTCCTTTGTCACTATTTGTCTTTCCGGTGCGTATTCGTGATGCACAATTCCACGGACGTCAAAGAAAATAGTCAGCATCACTTCGATTTTGCTTCGCACCTGACGCGCTTTCCTCGGCCTTGGAGAATAGGGATGCTTCCATTGCGACGACTGTCTTTTCGATTCTGAGTCGTACCCGTACACCCATGACTCATCTCCAGTTATCACGGTGTTCAGAAACCCAGGATCAGTGTTGGCGGTGTCCAGAAGGTCTTGTGCAATGTCAAAACGAAGATCTTTTTGTTCCGGCGACAACAACTTGGGTACAAATTTCGCAGCAACCCGGTACCTGTTCAAATCTTCACGCAAAATTGCATGTGCATAATCTTTACTCACTCCAACCTCTTCTGTAATCTTCCGCACTGTCAAACGACGATCTGCCATTATCAAATTTCGCACCCTCTCAACATTAGCTGCACTCCGAGCAGTTTGGAGCCTGCCACAACGCTGCTCACTCTCCGCTGATGTGCGGCCATCTTTGAATCGGTTGAACCACTCCTTAATTTGTGTTACACCCATCGCATCTTCTCCAAACACCTGCTGAATCATACGAATTGTTTAGCTTTGAGAATGACAGAATTTGATGCAGTATCTTTGCTCAATTCGTTCAGTTATCTTGCGAGAAAACTAAACCCGATGAACACTAAGAATAGCACCTTACTTGGCGACCACCAGCCAGCGACTTGCACAAGCGAACGCAGTGAAAAAATTCAAGCATGCGCATTAAGGTTCCTCCTTCCACCGTGCACAGTGGCGCCGTCCTAGAATCACTACTTTGCGCGGGAAAAAATTAAGGTCGGATACTTTTTAGACAGGCCTCGTAAACTGCTGGCCACTCGAACTTACACATAGAGATTTTTAGGCAAAATTCGAAGTTTATTATTTTCAACAGGAATGCAAATTTTTGAACGCGGCTTGCAGATTTTAGGAGCTAGTTTTTTTCGGATTAAGCCTCATAACGTATATTTATCGTAGGACCATAGGTTTATTATATACAGGGTGATCAATGAAGTCATGCTAAAAATCAAAAAGTTTGTATGAATGAAATCCGCAAAAAAATTTTTTGGTCGTTGCAATATGGTTTGTTACTAAAGTAACATCAATATCTCTAGATATTTTTGTAGGTTTTTGGATTAAGGCCCTTAGGTCTTGTACCAATACCTCCTAAAATATAAAGGCCAGATAACTGGTGCGTGACGTCAGCACTAGTAGATCACAGAATGCACGACGTTAAGCCTGCTTTTTATTTACTTAAGGTGATATATATTAAAGTTACAATTTATTGTGTTCATTAATTAAGTAAATATCACGGAAAACATATTTAAAACTTGTTTTCATGTAAATGTAACGTTATTTTAAATATTAGGGATATTTATCACATGCTTATGATGTTGCAGAACTTTTATTTATTAATTATTATTTTTACTTATAAATTAAATTGCAATTTATTTACCTCAACTGTCTTACCTTTTTCTGCTTTCATAAATAATGTTTAAGGGCTTCTGGTTTAAACGAGGCTGCCAGTCGTGAACTGAACCCTTAGTCACGCCTCATTCGATTTTTTTTAAGGAAAACGAAATTTCAAAGCAAAAACCATTGAATACAACAGATATATAACGAGTATATCAAAATAGGCAGGTGATAAAATGGCCTAACTCATAGAAGGTATGAAAAAGTCATAATAGGTAGGTAATAACTTCAATAATTAAGAAGTAAGTAATCATAATGTCAAAATCGGTAAAAAACTTAGAACAAAATATTCTAAGGTAAAAAATGTCACAATAGGTAAGTAGATGATTATCCAGATTTAAATATTTTATTTGGCCACAGTAGCTAATTTCCTCTTTTTATTTTTGCCAAAGTTGTTATTTCTTTTGCCACAATAATTTTTAATTATTGTATTTGAAACACTACTAAGAATAATTTGTGCAATACTTTCGGGTTTATGATTTTGACACCCTTCGAAAAAATTTAGTCGTTTTCCTTGAAATAAATACTGCAATGTTAGGTTACAAAAAAACATTTTCTTATTAAAAACGTCCAAAAACTGATCTTCATAATCTTTAACAATTTTTGTAAATATAATATATGCAAATAATACTATATTTACTACGTCTTCTAGAGGATACAATAACCCACCGCGGTTTAAATTATTAATTAAACTAAAATTATCTTCAACAATCATTTTTTCATTATGAACTAGTTTTTCTTTACAGCAGTCGCATTTCAATTTTCTTAAGGTGACATAGCAGCAATAACCACTTAAGTAAGTTATTACTGCCATTTCGTCCTTAACTTGGTCAAAATCTGTTTCTGTCACCGTTATTTTGGCAAGATCATAATCTTTAGATGCCAAACTGTCTTGTTCGATGGGTTCACCTAAAAGTCGATCTTCAAATGGTTCATGAAACTGGTCAATATTAAATTCTCCAAATTTACGAGATTTTAAAGTTAAAATGGACCGAATTCTGAGCCTTTTCTCTGATTCGTAAAGTTGCCGAATTGAAATATGATAGTGGCAACCAGCTAGCTGTCTATATTTACCAAATCGATCTTCTAGCGAATCAGTCTGATATTTCCCTAATAAAACATAATTCATATTAAGTTCTGTCAAGCAGTATTTTGTAATTTCAATCATTCCATGTATGGTATTTGCTAAGGCAGAATGTGTTTGTCTTGATAGTTTGTGTGCGAATTTAGAATCTTGCCAAACATCTAACCAATTTAGCATTTTGCTTAAAAATATTAATTTTGGATCAAGCTCAGAATCTGAAAAACTTTTTTTTACTAGTGGTTCTTGATAAATATCTCTCTTGTGTTTTCCTTTCAAAGGTGTTTTTACATTTACAATTGACCACCACGTTAATATTATATCAATAAAATCTGCAGTGTCATGTGAATGGGGGATGTTATTTCCAAACTGCTTTAAAGCTTCCACCACAAACGGGTTAAAATTTTTTAAAGATAATTTAACATTTTGCCTTTCAAAACTTGTGGGAAATAGAGCTTTTAAATTTAATGAATAGCCAAATTTTAGTAATTTGTCATGTTCAAGTTCATGGAGTCTTTTTACTGCAGAGAATGAGGCACATTTCTCTTGTCCGGTCTCAAAATCAGGATAAATAAAAGTCTGACCTGGTTTATAATTAAGCCAATTTGTGAAAATACACTTTAAAAGATGCACAGAATCAAATAAAAAAAATAAAGGCCTTACTGGGTCAATAGGATGTGGAAAAGCAATGCTAAGTTTGTCATAAGGTGAGAAATGAGCCATTGCTTCTCCATTTATAGCGTTATTGTCACTAATGGCACAAAAAACTATATATCCAATTTCCTCCAACTTTTCAATTATGGTCTTAATAAAAGTGTAAAGCATTTTAGAATCTATTTTTGAGACTGGTGACACGTGAATAACTTCCTTAAAATTTGAGCTCATACTGCATATCATAAATATTTGTCTTTTTCTGTCAAACACTGAAAAACATTACGAGCGTAGGTAAGGAAAGTGTTTCTCTCATCAATATGTGGATCTGTCAGATATTTATTACATACACCCTTTATAGTTTGGGGGTAGGGTAAAATAAGTGGCCCATAATCCCTTAAATATTTGTAACTGTGAGGACTTATAGTATATAAAATAGAACATAATATCATGGTGTCTGGTAAATACCTATATCTTTGCTTTGGAGAAATTAATAAAGTTAACTGTTCGGAAACAATGTTTTTAGCGATTTTGTGCTCACTAGAGTCTGAAATAAAATCTTTTACATTTTCGATCATATTTATGACAAATTTAATAATGTTTTTAAATTTTTCTGAACTTTGTGGAGTGCTACCTTTGACAGTGTTGCAATCAGTATTGTCACTAGTGGTGTTAGTGTCAATGTCTAAGGGAATAGTTGTACTTGTATCAATAACATTTAAAAGTTGTTTTATTTCTTCCAAACTACTAGAGATAAAGGGAGTCTTTAATGCTGGAGCAATATTATCTATAGTGATACTTATAGATTCACTATACAAAAATGTTTTGACATTAAGCTGTTCATCTATGACTATTGACCAGGATATACAAGGGCCCGGTTTATGTTCTAGTTTGAATAACGTTATGTTATTTTGATTACTAAGTGAAAACCAACCCTTTTGCAAGTCAAAAGTTTTAAAGTAGCATAGAAAATCTTGAAAATTTATAAATGAATTTGCTTTTTTATGATCAGAAAAATGTTTTTTGTTCTCTTCGATCGCTTGAAAAAGGTACTGTTCATCAAGGTTTTTTAGTTTTTCGTCCCTACTTTTACGAACGGATGCAGTTTGAGTTGTTAAATATTTAGGACAGTTTGGAAAAATCGTAGGAACGCAACCTTCTTTCAATCGTGGTCTTTCTAAATTAGTAGTAACAATCTTACCTGTTTTAGAGTCTTGTTTAGAAATTTGCCAAATAATATTACCTTCAGCAAAATGCAGCTCACATACTTTAGTATTTTTGTTTGGTTGTAAATTATCACGAGGAATAACTTTTAACCATTTTTTTCGCAAATTTTCGTCATTTGGAAACCCGAAAACACGCACTTTTGGACCCTTTGAATAATTTCCGCGGCACCCCGGGACACAACACATATAAAGCATCGTTACAAACGTTAAAATCACTCTTTTTACTAAGTAAATCACAAAAAAGTGGTAAAAATGTTGAAAACAAACAATTTTACCTATACCAGAGACAATCCAGTGAGACGTGTAACTCAATGTATTTTTTTTGTTCGGAAAAAGTTATTTGGGCGATTGTAACCACAACCAGTCTATGATGGCGCCACTAGTAAATAGCGGGAAAATTAAAAATGCTTTAGGGCGGGAAATTCAAACATGGATTCAGAAATAAATAGTTTTTCTATACAAATTTACAGGAGAAACAAAAACTATTGTTTCACTGTATATTAAAAAAATATAAAAGCTTCCAATAACATCAAATTTTTTATCACATAAATAATCATTTTAATAAAGGAAGTTTTAATCAGTTTAATATAAACAGTGAACATAGTTTTTATTACTCTTGTAAATTTCGCTAAAGAAAAACTTGAAAATTCTATTGATTATTAAATATTTAAACTTGGAAAAATAATACACCAAACTCTTTTTCTATAAATTATATTTTTGTAAGGTACAGAAAATCAAACTACAATTGCTTCGTTTAGAAAGTACCTCGTATCATTTTGTGACAAATTACAAACAAAGTAACAGTTGTTATATATTCATAATATATTTAAAAACTAATGTAACAAATGTTTTATAAAGTATAGTATCGATACCTTTTTGCCAGACTATCATAAGTGCCATTTGAACAAATGTCACTTATGTTAGTCGGGCAAAAAGGTATGGATATGTTATGACTGTTTATTTTAATAGGAAACGAAACACACATACACTCAACACAAATGTATAAGGCCCGAGTCAAGTAAGTTCCCATCCTGTAAACTGGATTAAAACCTGCTAGACCCCTGCTAACTCCTCTTATAGTAATCAAGATCAATAGATTTATATGCCATGCCTTCTAAAAGGGAATGAAGGATGACATACTATCATCATTTAAACAGGACGTTGCTGAAGGCTTACCCCTGTTATTTCATTTGTTTGTGTATCTTGTGTGTGTGCATTCCTGTTGTGTCCCCAGTCATGTAAAAGTTTTCCTAGTCTCCTAATTTGGTTACTAGGTGGACCTTCTCCAACTAGTAGTCTAATCTATTCGATCTGTTTGGTAGCAGGAGGTACTTTTCAAACATAGCAACTAATATTATTAATAATAAACACTATTTAAAGATAAATACATTTTTGTAATTGCCCCTTACCTTTCTCTTACACCACCAGGGTATACCTATTTTCCATATTCCCTTAATTATAGATTACCTTACAATGTTCGAATGAATATAACATTTTACTCATGAAAAATCTAATTTCATATTTAACTCTTTTTCAATTTCATTTGAAACAATAATTGGTACCTATATTACAATTTATTATCAAAGAAAATTTCTAATAAAGTTATAGCAAATCCTACTTAAACTACTGGTTGTTCTGCAGGATAAATTAACTTTTCTTGAGATTGATCTCTCTATAAAATCCAAAACCGACCTGATGTCCCCAAATTTATTTTCCAATGCATCCTGATTTAAAATTCTGCCCTTTTGTGATTCAATTTTTTTTTTTCCTTTAGAGTGGCTGTTAGAGGTAGGTGTATGTAAGAAATAGCTAATCTCTAATCATTTCAAAAGTCCTTTGCCAATACTACATGTGCAGATTTTTTACTCAGCATACATTTTACTTTTCTAGTAGATAGGAACTTTGTGCTGCCATTAAAGCTGTCTACCTACTTAATGAACACAAGTAGCTGTAACAATGGATCTCTGTTCCAATTCACCTAAAATAATTATAGTCATTGGGTAATATATTATTAAACACACACATTATACAGTGGTTTTCTTAATAAATTGGAAATTACTTACCTCTAGAAAGAAATGTGTACAAAAACGCGAGTTTGGTTCCAGAAATTGCTTCATGCAAAAAATAATATGCAAAAATAAACATTCCCCCCCAAAGAAAATTAATTAAACAACAAAATCAGACTAAAAGAAATATACGGGGCCCAATTAAATTAATTTTAATAAAATGCACATGTTCATAACAACATTCATAACATTGTCAGTTGTCAGTTTTAATACTTTTAATCGATATTTCGACGTCAAAAAACCAGCAACACCAGCGCCCTCTGAAAATGGTGTTAGTTTTATTGGAGAGAGATAGACATATGTAAAGATAAATGTAAAAGAAAAAGAGGGTCATATATGTAATTTAAATGGACCACCGAACATATTTTCCTATTAAGTTACACGTCTCTGTTGTCTCTGCCTATACCGTTAAAATGGACAAAACAACTATAACCAGAGATTCTCTGTTATCTCTGACTATACCATAACAGATGTTGTCGTGCGAGGTTGCCACTCCTTAACCGAAACTATACTTAAAGCATATAGACACAGTTAAATATTAATTTAATGAAGTTATAGAAATAATGTTGTTATGTTGCAAAACTAATAATCCAGAAAAGGTAAGTATTGTTTTTCGGTTGATAATGGAACAATGGACTACATTCATTTTTTTTATCATGTAGTTGTTATATGTATCTTAAAACAAATAACAATATGGCAAACCCGCATAATATCGCTAAACAGTCGATTTCAAGTAGAATTTCAATGACCTACTAGTAGTGACGTCACACGGATAATTTCTGTGAGTAGTGTGGCCTTTATATTTTAGGAGGTATTGCTTGTACACACTACTAAACATAAAACTTTTTATAACTTGTAACATTGTTTTGTTTTACAATTTATTTCATCCCCCACGTTTTGATGAAACTTGTCTGTAGTGGATGGAGAGTATGGCGAGCCTGAAGATGAAGTGATGATACTTCGAAACCAGTCGCACTCAATGTTTTGTTGAATAATTAAACATTGACTTTCCTTGTGAGATATAAAGGACTTTTTCTCCCCCCTTCACCTTAAAAAGATTTTATATTGTCTAAGCATTTTATGTGAGGGTTGAAATTTACACATACCAGGTCGATAAAAGACACGTAGCGTACGACGCGCTCTAAGGTTTGGCATTACTTCAGTTTTTGTAAAAATAAATTCTCACCTCAAGCTGTTTTTATTTAATATCCTTCTCACTGTTCTCTACAAAACTCTCACCAGTTTGTTGTCTCAAAGAATCATTTAGTTTTACAGGGTTCTTTGTCCACCCATGCCCATATTTCAGAGTAGGCATTTGAAAAATTAATGCACAGACAATTTATGTTTCTCAGGCTAATTTTTTTTCATTTATTAAAAATTGCCAATACCAATTAACACTAAGTACCCCTATCCATTCATACCTAATATTTGTTATTACATTACACCGTGTTTTTTAGGGATTGGAGGAACCTTTAAATTAGGTTTAGAATTACAAATTTTGTAAGAATGGACTTTTGGCCGTTGTTAACCATTCTTGTATAATATTTTGTAATAAACTTTTTCTTGTCACTACGGTTTTGTCTATTATCAACCCGGTATAATGTGTAAATTTCAATACTCAAATTAAATACTTACACCACAGAAAATTTACGTGAAATAAGAATTCAAAATCCGCAAAAATCATCAAGAACTGTCAATCCAATCTTAAGTTATAGCATATTAAACATTCTGCTACCCAAATTTTATGTTTAGTAGTGTGTACAAGGCCTAAGGGCCTTAATCCAAAAACTGACAAATACGTCTAGAGATATTGATGTAACCTTAGTAACGAACCATATTGCAACGACAAAAAAAAATTGTTTGCTGAAATTTCACTCATACAAACTTTTTGATTTTTTGCATGACTTCATTGATCACCCCGTATAAAACCTATGGTCCTACGATAAATATGCGTCATGCAACATAATCCGAAAAAAACTATCTATAAAATTTGCAAGCCGCGTTTAAAAATTTGCATTCCTATTGAAAATATTGAACTTTAAATTTTGCCTAAAAATCTCTATGTGTAAGTTCGAGTCGCCAGCAGTTTAATTATGATTGAACTTCCTCACAGGTATGTCGTTTAACCTTTAATTTTACTACGAACTACGTCCTTATAGACCACATATGTGCATGTTTAAAGCAAGGCCAGTAAACTAATTTTTATTCTTATTAAAATTTCAAAACTACAACATTAAATTCAAAAAACTTTCGATTTGTAACTAGATCAGCCTAATTTTCACAATTAGGTGATTAACAATTTAAAACTATAAATTATAAATTTTATAAATTCTTACCCAAAAACTATTTTGTGAATCTAACTTCAACATATATATCTGCAGTAACACCTTGAAGAGGAATCTGCATTATGCTAGTCCACAGCATTCCTAATGAATCAGCACATCGTATAGTTACCGATCTGCTTTCTCGAATAGAAATGTAAAAATCTTATTATTTCGTTTAGTTGAGTAACCGAGAATTTGGTTGAAATATAAATAAATTAATATTTTTAATTATTATTCCCAATTGCAAAACACGACTTAACCCTGCGCTAGTCGCGCCTGATTCTCTGACAGCACTAGTCGCGCAGTCTGTTAGACTCCGTATGCATAATATTCATTTCTTTAGTTTGTTATTTTTGTTTTCATAGTAAATAAATTAAGGAAAACACAGAGACAAGCAAACAAAGCTTTATTCAGTAAAAATAAAAGAAAATAGGAATTTCTTATTTGTACCTATCTAAAATAAGAAAAAATAAGAAAGTGGAGCTGTCGACAGCCCGAAGAAACAGAAAATTAAATCAAACCTCTTCAACATGGAAATTTGTTCCCAGGATGGCATTTGTGCACGGAAAGCATAACATTTTCGCGTGCTTCAAACAAACGAAAAATTTACATTTCTGACAATAGAACCTAGACTTATTTTTATTGAATTTGGCCAAAATGTTTCCCCCAAAAAACTATAAAACTTTTGTCAGAAACTTTTTTTTTATAAAATGCATATTTTCGGCGGTATTTAACTGTAACACTTTATTTTGAAGAACCGGTATAGAGCTATTATAAATCAATAATTTTACTGAAGAATAGTATTATCCCTTTAAAAATATTTATAATAGTATATTACGTAACAAGAGTTGTAAGTAACCCATTACGCACGAAGTGAAAAAGTTTACGCATGAAGTCGCGCACGAGTGCGTAAAGGGCTTACAACTCGTGTAACGTACTATACTTTTTCTACGCCCTCTTAAAACGTTCTCAAAAAATGATTTAACGTTATGCTTGACGCTAATCCATAAATTATCCATAGGTAATTTCGTACCTTTCTTTGGATTTTAGCGGTAACAAATTATGTGTGGCAGTTTGAGCTTTTTCTAAAATCTCCGGTGGAGGGCTCATAATTTAATCACTTTCACTGCTATCAAACATATTCGTAGGTAAAGTTGATAGAATGTAAGGATACAATCATATTTTGTTACAAAAATTGACAATATAAATGGCATGGCCTTTATTTCCATAGAATGCTAAGAAAACGCGACATATTTTTTGAAATATTGTATAATATTTTGCTGACATGTAGGGGCATCACTCTTTTAATCCAAAATGTATCTCGCTAATGTTAAAAGTTTTTATGTTTTTTAAATGACTAAATTTATGTAAATAGACCAAATAAAGTCGTACGTAGACAAAAATTTGACTGCAATTTGATTATACCAAGAAATTTAAATTTTCTTACCAAAACGCACGTATATGTTATGAAATCTCATTACGTGCATGTTATTGTTAAATGTAGTTTACAAGTAATGTTGATAGTGCGATATTTAATGTTTACTGACATAGGCATAGAAAAAAAAATTAGCAAAACATTGTGCTGCTTTATCTAGACAATAAAAAAAAATATTATTCAGCCATATAATAATGTTCTGAATAATCATGCCCGAATACTAAAAGAAAGCTATATTTTTGGCTATTTTCAAGTTAAACTTGCTTATTTTAGCAATATAATAAATTATACTTACTCTATAAAGCTATAGAAACAAATCTAATAATTTTAATTCTGAAATACTTAAATTGCAAACGATTTAGTAGGGTTATGTTATATTTTAAGCTATACAGTGCACTAATTTTAAACTATTATACATGGTGAACCGTTTTGTAGAATTGACTGATACAACTTAATTATTGTATTACAGTTGTTTACATTACAATAATATTTTATAAATATGATTCTGCCTTAATATAACTTCCTAATGCCTTTCAATAGCCGCCATATTTAACAAAAATCTAAGTTCTAAAGCTAAATCTACTGTCGATTTTACTAGTTTATGAGACAAAACCAATATTAATTAAAGATTAAAGATCTTTAGTAATATTAGCATAATAGGCAATTCTAAAAATTCTGTTTACATGCATAATTTACTTAGTTTTCGTTTAACATATCAAAAAGTTAATTCAAAAAATTCTACTACGCATGGTATTACGCGGTATTACAAATTTCCAGTTGTGTATATATTTTATATAAAATGCATACTTCGCACTTTCCTCGCCGATTAATTAATCGCACTTTAAACTTTTATTTTGCATCTAAATATTACTTTTATTTGGAATTTTGATTATTATTGACATATGCTTAATATTACGTGAATCGAGAATGATTATATAAATGACGATAATGCATTCAGAAAGGTTGATAAGAATATTTTTATTAAATATCAAAATTCCTTTTCATTTGTAGTTGGCATTTAAATATACTTACCTTCTTGATTTTATAATAAAATTTCAGTCAATGTTTTGTAAATATTCTATTTTAATTGGCAATTCTTGATCCCAAGTTAAATTGCCACTGAAATAATCTTCGTATTCTCAACAGGTTTCATCCTACAAAAATAAAGTACTAAAGCCCAAGAATTTATTGATGCAAAAAAGTGCATTTTAGCTTGACATCGTCTCACCGGTTGATGTTTATCTAACTATTCAACATATCCTGAATAAGCTGATATCGCCAATGCACCAGTTCTTGTTGATGCATATAATAATTGCAAATGTGATTTACCAGGATAGACGAAAGATGACTATCTGGGTAACTTGATGACAATTTTCCTTGTCTGTTCAATTGATCTGATTGAGACACTGAGAGGCAGCCGGATGAGCTGAAAACGGTGTCTTCAGACACACTGATTCGTCGTTTAGATTAACAGAAATCAATGTTTAATGCGCTGTACGGTTTTTCAAGGGTATAGATGATCCTATCAGCGGAAAAACATCGCACTAAAGAACATTTTTTTAAATAATAACATTCTTAAAATGAAGTCACAGACGTTCAAATCGAAATAATTAAATAAATTAAGGTAGATTTTTACACAAATTGTAAGTGCATCATTAACAAAGAGAGATTATGATGAATTTTGGAATATATATTTAGTACACAAGAAAACTAATTGCCCTTTGAATCTCACAAATTGATTCTTTATTGAAACCAGTTAAGAAACTTTTAATTACTTTATCTTTAGGCACAAATGAGAAAATTATGGTAGTGTCACGATAATACTTTTTCAAAATAAAAGAAGGTAAATTAAGAAAACAGGCTAATGAAAATAATTGTATGTAATATAAACTAACTTATCATATCTTGAAAAACATTTATGTGATGTAAGAATCTTGCGACAACAAAAATTCGCACATCTGAATAAGTTATTCACAAAAACGTTATTGACTCTAGAATAGGTACTAACCCTATTTTAATACACTTAAAATTTTTACTATTCGTAAAAATTAAGATTAGTTTTTAAAATAAAAAAAAAATCCAGCAAATGTTTCATTACGGTGATTATAGATGTTTTATTTAGAGTATATAAGTAATTTCGTTGAAAAAAAAAACCCTTTCAGTCACTATTAAAGCAATTAATACAGCAGCGTGCACGACGTTCTGCACAAATGGCCGTTGGCACTCCTTACAAGACAGACTAATTTGGCAAATGATATGTTTGACTGCAGGAGAATCTTCTTAAAGCTCTTGAAGCAGAATATTAAGGATTTCACCTATCAAAACTTTAAGTAAACGTTGCAAAGCTGGGAGTTTAAATCGCTGCTCTAGCCACGACCTCACAAGTTACTCATGAAGTTTAACCATGAATTATTTTCTGGTGAAAGTTTTTTTTGTCCGCTCTTTTAATGCGTTTATACATTATAGATATCGAGCATTCCATAAAACATACATTGCAGTCACCTATGTGTGTACTACAGCTTCTGTGTCCACACATTTGATTAAAAGCATCTACGCCTATTGTTTCATTATAGTGTAATAGGATCGCCGGTTTATTAGTTGTTTTACAAATACATACTAGATAATACCAACACACTTTAATTTTTCTTTGGTTTATAAGATACCAAGGTTTTTTCTTCATCAAAACAAAACATTAAGCTGCCAATTGCACTGTCTATTATGTCAGGTGATACTTCACGCTTGTTTTGGCGCAAGGTTCCTATCATTGTCAGGTTACAAGGAGGGTTTAAAAAACTAAAGTGGAAGTGAACCAATTGTCCATTGTGATGTTACGGTTACTTCCATGTATCGTTTTGGTCAGTTCCTGTTCGTAATACTCACCCAGTGGGACTGCATTAGTATTTGTATGTTCTATATTTACCAAGGTATGGTATGTCGTATTTTTGTTCTGGATCGTTGATCGTTGACATCAGTTAGTTATTTGGAATGGCTTTAAGGTATATATGGACACAGTTGTAGGGTTCTTAATTCTAAGCAAAATTCATATAGAATTAGGGGGGAGTTTCCGATGGGTTAAGATGGAAAATGCATCAGAACATACGAAAACACTGCCCTTTTTTTTTTTCAAATTATGATATACTGGAGAGAGAGAGAGAGAGGTCCGACACGCCCTACATAGGGTGCGGCCATTTTGATTCCTATGCCACAGTTTATAGCTAAAGAATCAGATCGCTAACTCTGCATCGGCACTTTTAATCTCAATGTTCCAGTTTATACACTGCGGAACTCGGATAATACAATATATGACAACCGCCTTTAAAAAAACAGCAGTCTTCTGCGTATCCTGAATTTGTATCCCTGGAGTGGTTGTTATTTTGGAACTTTCAACTGGTCCGAGTGAGCTAACTGATTCTTTAGCAATAAACCCGAGAATAACGATCAAGGAGAAGCGACAGTAGCTGTCGGTGCCTTTGATATCGGATGGACCTTTTTCACAGCATGACTTTGATTGATACACAACTTAGCACGCTGAGAAAACATGCTTATTTTCTACACTGAGCGAAATAGTTTGCCAAATTATCTGAAATCATTGTTATAGTCCATGCGCAAATGTTGTAATGTGATTTAATTACATTGAAGTAGTTAGGGTTAATAGCAATGGTGAAATTTCGGCACCAAAATATAATTCATTATGTAATAATTAATTATTTATTATAAAAGTAAAATACGTTTATAATTTTATAATTTATCTATAAAATTTGTTCAATATTTGGTTTATTTATTGTTAAAAATGTAATAAAAGCCCCATATTTAAATTAAATTACCTTTTCCTTAAGTAAAAATAAGGTAAATAAAATTAAGGGTGCCAAAAAAATTTAGGTAACAATATTAAGTTTGAGATGGGGGTGGGTTGGCTCAGTGGTTAGAGTCATGACTTTGAGATCGGAAGGTCTCAGGATCGAATCCCATCGTTGGCCGGGATTTTTTCATTTAATTTAATTATTTAAAATTAATTCTGATGCCTTGGTAGGATTCCCCACTCGACCATTTACTGTTGGGTTCTAATTAACAGTGCTGTTCCTAAAGTGGCGCTGGGAAACAGTAACAAAGCCTACACAGAACACGAGGCTAATAACCATAGCAGTTGATGCTGATGACACACAAAAAAAAAAGTTTGAGATATTTAACTAAATATTTGCAATGTGCTTATATTTTCAAAAACTTTTAGGTTTAAAAAGTAGTTACATATTTTTAGAATTTCTGGATTTATATTATATTAAAAGGACTTTCAAGTTTATCACTCATTTCTGTATAAACAAGTGTTTTCTCGCCAAGTTAAGCCAGATGTCATTTGAGGTTTATGTATTTAGAGTTAAATACCTGGCCTGGCTATCACCCAGACAATACAAATATGTCCATTGGACGTCCATTCGATATACAATTTTTGATGTCTAGACGTCCAAGAATGAGTTTTTTCTGAACTTCCGATATCCAATAGACGTCCAGTGAAGTATACAAATGGAACACTTTTGACCATTCAGAGGACGTTCAATTCTGGAATATATTTGGACGTCGAATACTGAACATTCAAAAAACGTCCAGGATTATATTTCCATTGAGACCACATCCCCACTTTTTTTACAGAACCGCAACTTACCATACACTATTTTATATTATTAATAATTTGTTTATTATTTTCGCAAACCGCCCCAACAAACAATAAATTGCCGAGATATTGCTGGCTTTTGCTGTAATTGAAGGGAAAATGAATGCGACGATTAAAAGATAAAAGCCTACTTTTGGTCTTTCGATAGTGGCCCAGCATTATGTTTCTTGATGATGGCCTTATAAAGAGTAAGTAACTGTATTGGGTAAAAGCATGGTAAAAGTCAAAAGGTTTTTAACTGCCGCAAACAGTCCAGGAGGACCCCATCCCGCGCTCATAGATGGAGACACCGATGATCGCTTGTTACATACTCAACGAGTGGACATGCGGGCCAGTCTCGTATTGCTGGTACTCAGAATTCATTGTAATTTTTTACTTTTACATGTTAATTTAGAATATTTTATTAATAATTTTTTTGAAGAAGACATTTTTTTAGTATTATCATATTATATAGCTGAATTAAATAATATTTCTACAATATTCTATATTGAAATGCCTTCTGTTTTTGTATATATATTATAGTTCAAACGGTGTACTACTAGTCAAAGGACACTATCGAATATCCTGTGATCATGTTCCTGACACATAGCCTTTATTAATATGGTAAAAGGCCAGCAATTTCCCGTTAACTTCCCATCAATAGGCAATTAATTGCCAAAATATTTATTTCTGGACATTAAAGGGGAAATGAAGGCCCATTAATTGGTTATGATGGCAAAGTGACTTCGGCCCGACTGTCGCCCGTAGTGACCTATATATGCCGGCCTTTTAATGAAAAAAGTAAAATGGCCATCAGGACGGTGACAGTTATTAGGCCTTTACTTCCCCTAGACAAAATATTTGTTGGGTCTATACACCATTTATTTTTTTTTATTAAAAATCGCTTGACCTGAGCAGGCATCGAACTCACGACACATCCATTATCGTTTTGCCCTTTCAATCGCTAGACGAGCTCGACCAAGAAACCACTTGAAAACTGTTTACTAGATACAGTTATAATTGAATAAGATTTCAAACTTCCGCTGATAGAATGAAATGCAATAGATTCAAGTTGTCAATTTTTAATGATCAGTTATATTAAAAAAAAAAGTATATATTATAGATGAGTATTATCTGGTAGGCTTAATAAATAATGACCTAAGATGGACGTCCACTGGACGTCAAAATACTACTTAACTTAAAATTAAGTCCAAAAACAGACGTTCTCTGGGTATCAATATTCAGCTGTCAATTTAATTAGCATAAACGGACGTACACTGGATGCCCGGATATGGACGTCCTGACCCTCAAATAGATCTAAAGTGGACGTCCATTGGACTATGTGTAAATATGAATGGACAAAACATCTTTATATTGACATAATTGTAACTTACAATTTAGCTATAATAAAGGGATTTCGTCCACTTTGACCAATCCTAATTGAAACACGCGAATTTATTATATTTTTTTAAATATAATTTCGAAATAAAATAAACAAAATCTGCAGTTCATTGTTTATTAAATTCATTTAAAAGAAGAAAACATATATTTCACAAAATACAATACCTACATAGGAAAAATAAAATGTCAAAAATGATTAAATCATTATACTTAATATTTATGCATGTGATAAAATTCTTAGTTTCCTAGTAACTTTTTTGGCACATTTTATATCTGCATTAGAATACCTAAGTGTGTAAAAATCTTCATCTTATTACTACACAAAACACCAAAAAATATCACTTAACATTGCTCACGTACTAAACACAACTTGGACTGACTTTGACAGATAACATCATTTTGAGTGATACACAACTTATTTTCGCACATGCGCGTTACAAAACGGTACACTAAAAACACCAAGCTGTCGCTTCTCCTTGATCGTTAAACTGTGACTCCAAAAATAATATTCACTGACACTGACAGCAGCAAGCAAAATATCAGGTGCTTCTGCTTCCGGAATTGTTGGTTTAGTCATAATTGACGCGAAAAACCTAATTATTATTTTACATAAAATAAATGTAGTGTATTTTTATCTAGTTATAATTGGTATTAAATAAAAAAATATTAACCACAGAAACGGTAAATTAAAAAAAAAATTTCAGTGTAATTTCGTTCATTGTACCCGCCAGGAGAAAAATTTCCGAAAATTTTTCTCGTTGCCATAGAAATGTTTTAAAATAACAGCATTTGATCGGCTACAAAATAGAGGTGTAAAATTTTCTATAAAATTATGGTATAACCTAATATGTAATATATTTTTAAAGCCGAGAAAATAAGAGCAAAATTTTCTATTTTCCGAATTTGAAGATGCTGCCAGACTTATATTTAATTGCAGTTTATGATTTTATCACGCTGATACTGCGACATTTCCTTAACAAGTTTATTCTCAATTACTAATAAAGGTACACTGGTAAGTCGATCTTGTTTTGCCAAATTTCACAAACAAGTCTCTATGCGTTTGAGAGCAGAATTACTACATTTTACGAAAGCACTAAGGCTTTAAAGGTTAACATTTTATCACATCATTTTACTACCTCTGAAAATGCATTATCCAATATAGTTTCTCTTAAAAATGTCTGGATAAATTTGGTACACAATTTGATAAAAAAAGTCAGTGATAATATGTTTTAATATCTTCAACATTTTCAGTGCAGATGTAGACAGTGCTACATACATTTGAGTAAGCTTTTTCCCTCCGATACCTGTGAAATTTTCACTTTTATAAAAAAAAATCCATACCTTTAACAAAATTGATTCCAATGTCTAATGAAATCAACAAAAGTATTCAATTTACTCACCTAAAACAGTAAAATTGGTAACGACATCTGCACTTACTTTCATTAACGATTAAAATCGAGAATATGTCTGTCTTGCTGAAGAGTCCTAATAAAGACAAAACCGGAAACCGGTTCAAGATTGACTTTCTCATTAATAAAGAAAATCAAAGGTAGACTAGTAAAAAATATTTTGTATATCTACTGTTTTCCTTTCTATTTAATGCAATGTCTGTTGTGCTATTAGCTAAAGAAATAATTGTTTTTTTAAGAGACACCGTCGCTCGTATTTATGTGACACTGGCTTGGAGTTTTATTTCTATTTTATTTTATAATAAAAGCTACTGTATTAAGTTTGTTCCAACAACGAAACCAGTCATTGGCACCAGGATTCTGCGCAGTATATAATTTTGGGTCCTTATAATCTACTGCGCAGAATACTGGTGGCTATGACTGGTTTCTGATTGTTGTTCAAAATTTGTAAGGACGTCCTATCTTTTTGGCTATTCCCATCAAAATTGAATACGTTTGCGGCGAGAGAACGTCCTGTCTTTTTGGCTGTGCGAATCAAAGTTGAATACGTATGCGGTGAGTAAATTGAGCTTGATTTTAAGTGTCTCCTAATCTGTTTTTAAATGCCACTATGCAAATTGTCACTATTATTCTGAGAATGTCCGCGTATAAGGAACTTGTACGTAATCGACTTGACAATCATGTTGACAACAATATAATCGTAGACAATTATATTAATTTCTTTTTTATGATTTTGGTTTAATAGCGCTTTGATATAGCTTAGTATCCTGTCACCGATTTCTACAGCTCCTCTCGCTCCTTCGGTCTTATCCCACAAGTAACTATTCACATCTTTTGCATCTAAGTCGCTGACAGTAAAATTAAGGCATTTAATTCCAGACTCATAAAATAAGAGCAATATTTGTCCTCTTAGTACCTACATAATCACTTGAAAGTCGTAAACTGCTAGAACGGTACCATCTGTCCTGTTCTTGTCATTGTATTTTTCTTCCCTTGCACAAAGTTTTTTCTTTGAGGTGGTATAAATTTCGCTTCCCCTCTTCATCCGATTTTTTTAGCTTTTGCAAAGATCGCACTGATCTTCTTTTGGAACAAAGAATGAAATATTAAAATCAGAATTAATATTCTGTAAAATGTTGACGTCGTTGCAAAAGACAAGCTGTTGTATTAACGTAATGTTTTATAATCCCGGTATAATTTTGCTACAGATTTATCACTGTAAATAAATTCTCTTGTTGTTTGGACTCTCAAGTAATTTGATTGGATTTTTGGAATAGAAATTATAAAATCTATAACACTATTCTTAACTTGGAAATCAATAGTTGGTTGAGTTCCATGTTTTCCTTATAATTTGCCTTCTATCTGAATCATATTTCTTTGAAAGTGTGATTTTATTAATTCTATCATTCAAGTCAAGAGTGGATTTAAAGAATATTTTACATATTTTTATTTTTAACCCATTTATTTTCAAAATAAAGTTCTGTATTTTGTGGCTCTTAAATTTTGTTTGATTTCTTGAGAGTGTCGTACTATAAACACTATCTGTCTACGAAGATCAGTTAATTTCCAGTATGCATCAAAAGGTTGCTGCCTTACTGTTTCATCAAAATTATTTATACAACTCAGCCGATGGTTTTCTTACTCTCTTCTTTTCTTTTGTCCCTTTTGTCATAAGTTCTTGGTCGCGATTTTAAGTGTTTTGAATCCAGTATGTACTTCGATGTAACCCTCTATGTTACAATATAAAAATTTAAAATAATGACAACGCCGCTTCATATTACTACTTACTAGTGTCAATAAAATACAATTGTGCTAATTTTTCATTTTTTTTTTTAGAATATTATACAAAAAAAAATATGTATATTATATACATTGTACAAAAATGTCTTACTGTTTTTAATTTTTTATTTACGTTCAATATATATCTGAATATACAAAACAATAAAACACAAATAACAAATATGCCTTATACACCTACAAATAAAAAATAGCCAATGACTTACATAATAGGAAAATAATGAAATACTAACTAATTATGAAAATTGAATCGGTTATTTCGAAAAGGCCACAACTCCAGAAATGGTAATTTTACAGGAGATAAAAAAAACGTTTCATATTGGAATTCGTGAGGTTATGCTTCTGTTTTCCGAATAAAGTGTCAAGATGTAATGCAAAATGAAGTTTCATTTACGAAAAAAAAAGAAAATCAAATTAAGTACACTGAAAAAAATTATTTTGTTTAGGAGTTGTGGCCTTTTCCAACCAAACACTGATGATTTTATAACTAATAAAAAAACTAGCATTACTAATGAATAATTTATTAGATGACAACAAAAAAAATGTTTAAAGTTATCAAATATGTTATTTAAAAGTCTTCTTCGGGTGATTCATCTTGCTTAGTAGTAGGCCATAAAATCAGTTCATTGTAAAAAAACACTTTATCGTCTGGTACATACTGGACAAGTTTCTTAATATTGTCCATTTTCTTGAAATTAATAGGAATTTTTCCTGAGTAAGCAGGCTCTGATGGCAAATCAGGACACACTCCAGCTGGTTTTCCCAAGGAAAATTCATGGAACATGAGCCCATCAATAAATGGACGTACTTTAACAATCCCTGGTTTTCTGCAGTCATACTCGAATTCATTATACTGTGAAATTTGAAAGTTATTTTCTCATCTTTGATTTTTTTCTGATAGGAGTCAATAGATAGTACGGTTTTCTTGTAATACTTGGGCCACCATTTCTTGAAGTCCAGAATGTTTTCATTATGAACCCTTTCTATTGAAAAGAGAGATTTACTTGATGATCGTTCTATTAACTCATAATATTCTTCAGGAAGAAAAATGCGGTCCTGCTTGCGAATGAACCTTTTTGCTACCCCAAAGTCTCTGTCGCACGGTAGAAATGAGTGGCCCCTGATTGGAAAATAATGTACAATTTTATTGAATCTTCCCGAGGATGCAAGGGCTAAAAGGAATCGAACTACTGTGTGGTTCTTGTTTTGGCCCGCGCAACCATCTGAAAATATATGAACTTCTTTGACATTCTCTGAAACTTCATGCTCAAAATAGTGTTTTAAGAAAGTACACACTTCATTGGGTCCTTTGTAAGCCTCGCCCTCATGATAAGAATAAAATTTAGCTTCTCCCGTTTTTAAGTTATGAATACTGAACTCAAAAACCCATAACTGTCGGTAATAAAAAATTTCTTGCACAGGTATGTCTGGTATTGGTAAATTTTGCATGTAATCCATTGTGATTCCCAGTATTTCGTCAGTCTCTGAAGAGAGCTTTTTAATCTGATCTAATTTTTTATAAAATTTCTTAGCTTTGTTTTTATGAACCATGAGTTCGGCAACAGCAACTCGTTTTGCAGTATCATTGAGGGTCGTGCTTTTAACTTTTTGGTCAAGTTCTTCACAGGCAGAACACACATCAACTTGAGGACGACCAAAAAAATATGTAAAATTTTCATGAAAGTACTTTAAATAAAAACTATATTTTACTTTAGAGTCAGGAAATTTGTCGATAAACATTTTATGCATTTGTTTAACATCCAACGTAGCAGGTAAATACTTTTTCACTACATTAGCATAATGGACTTCCTTTACATCGAACAACTTTATATGTTCATTTATTTGAAAGCACACCTCAGCTGGTATTAAATTATGCCTAGATTTAATAGATTTACCTCTATTATCTCTTGGAGTGGTTCCCGACGTTAGTAGATGGCATAATCGTCTAACATGCTTTTCGCCAACTCCATATAAACTCAAAAATGCTTTCTTGCATACATGCTTACGTACTCCGTTTAAACAAGTATTAAACAAAAAATTATTAGGTCTCTCTATACGCTTAATGGCATTTTGAGATTTTCTGGTTCTCTTAATGGGAGCTACTTCTATCAGACCTTGCAAATAGGAGTCTTGTGAGTTTTTGTTATCAAAATCATGTAACGATGTTAACAATGCACGTTTGTCAATTTCTGAATACTGTTCACAACATTTTTTGCGGCAACTACAGTTGATTCCAGTTTTTCGCGCCAAAACCTTTTTTCCGACATGATTAAAATGTGCCTCACCTTTCACTTTGGCCTTCTTAATAACTTCACTTTTATACTGGGTACGATTAATCACGCCTTTCTTTCGTTTTCTTTCTTCATTTTCAATAACTGCACTACTTTCATCTTCAGAGCTACTCATTTTGTATAAACAATGCACAAACCCAATCGTAGTAACATTCAACTGAGACTGAACTAAAAACTAAAACGACTGCCTGTTATTGCCACCAACAGCGGCTGAATCATGACATGTGATGCGTGCGCACTTTATTTCGAAAACGCCACATCTCCGGAGAAGTGGCCTTTTCGAACTAAACAGGGAACTACACCGCTCATTATAAAACATTATCGAATAGCGGAGATGTGGCATTTTCACGTGAAATGAAGCTTAGCGCGTTTTGAAAAACATGGCGAGGTTAACCTCATTTTTCCCAAATAATGGAGATGTGGCCTTTTCGAAATAACCGATTCAAATATAAAAGCAGTTCCTATCAGGTACAAAACACAAAAAAACATCACATTTTAGGCATTTTACTTTTGTTATCTTCTGACAGCTTGAATTTTTGCATCGGCCTGTTCTGTTTTCATACTGAGGCCAATGATCCAGTTTATCAAGCCTGCAGTCGTTATTAGGACGATTTGAGCGACAAGGTCGCTTGTCACAATCAGTTTCAGCATGTGCTGTAGAAGTACGACCTCTTTTACGGGGTTTTCCCGCCCAGCATAATGATTGTGCCACTTCGGATTTGAAGTCGTAGAGGGAAAGTTGTTTTTTTTGGAGTTCCGCAGACATTACTTGTTCGACGATAAAGTAACCATGCTATCACCAAACACATGTCGATCATATGAAAGAATATCTTCAGATAATATTTTTTTATCTGATCTTGATTCGGTACAATGCTAAAAGAGAGTCTATAAGATCGACACCTCCCATAAATTTATTGTAAACTACTACAATATTTGGACATTTGACAGAAATTTATAGTTTACTGTTTCTATCAAATCTTTTGACTGATGTCTCTGGATAGGCCCCTGCAAAACTACTTATTAATGTTACACATCTTGCCACTTTACTAATTTCAGTTCAACTGAGGTATCTGTTGTTTTATAAACCGCTTTTTTTTCAATAAATGTTCCTCTCCCTTGCTTTTTTACATCTTTATCATTTGGTAATTTATTATCTGGAACTCTTCTTGTCTGCACCGTACCCAAGCTTGGAATTCCTCGAAGAGCTAGCTCAATTTGAAGACTAGAAGAACAGAACCAATTGTCAAAGAAAAGCAGAAAATTTTTATTTTGTGGAATACGTTTGGCCAATCTCAAAACAACATTTGAACTTGTACTTATGTTTGGAAGATTTGCTGGTTGTGTTTCAGTCCCACAATATACTTTAAAATCGTAAATTATACCACTGGCACCAGCTAAACAAAAATTTTGTAACCCCATTTTTTAGGTTTTTTTGGGTTGTACTGTTTTAGTCCACTGCGTCCCTTGAAAGGAAAAATTTGTTCATCAACTGCCAGATTCTGCTCGATTGGAATTTTCTGCAAATTATTCCTAATGCCTTCGGTTAGCTTCCTTATTTTCACTAATTTGTCATTTTGATCCTGTATATCGGAATTATCTGTAAATTGTAAATGTTTTTTTATTTGCTCCCATTTTCTTAGTGGCATCACTTCCTTTACTTGTGCTATTCCACAATTATTGCTCCAATATCTGCGAGTTCCTGGTACTGCAATTAGTGACATAAAAAACAAATATCTATAAATTGTTCTAATTGGTAAACATCAATTTGAAAATTTGTATTGACATTTGTTTGTACTGCATACAGATTTGTCTGGTCAACTATATACTTCAAAATTTCTTTATCAATGAGCTGGTAAAAATATTCTACTGGACTTTTGACTATTGTTTCGGTAGGTATTTCTCCTTTCCATACAGGAATATGACTATCAGACTTATCTGAATCTTTCCACAGTAATTCATATTCCTTTTTATTACTTTTTGCCTTCTTTTTGCCTTTTGTTCCTCCTGTACGAGATGTACTTGGCTGCTCTGCTTCATGTCTTTCTTCTACTTTCGGTGGTTGTTCTGCTTCCGGATATGGCTCAGGAGTACCGTCAGCATCCTCAGATTCAGAAAACCTATTTTCATTGTCATTTTGATCCTCTGATCCGGACAGATCTAGAGAAAAAAATACTATATAACAATTTGCGCAAAAATATAAACATAAGGTAAAGTCACCAGTAGTTGACACATTAAGAAAATAAAATTGGTTATATTTTTTTATAGCTCTAGTTTTTGGGTATGTTATAAATGATTAATTTTTTTAGTAATATTTGATCCTTTTAGGTCAACAACGTATTTTTTAAAAAACGATTTTAGTTCTTTTATGGCTTATAAATTTTTATTAGAAAGTTTACAAAAAAATACTAGTAGTTGACAGTACATATTTCGAAATTTTTAGTAATTGACATGTCCAAGGACCAGTAGTTGACAACGTATTTTAAACAAGAAAGAAGAGAGTAATACTTCTTTATTATCTTTAATAGTGAACAAAATATTTTTCAGATGAGAAATTACAATAGAAGGATAGATTACTAATTTGTGTGAATTACTTATGTGGGCTACAAATATAGAATATAAGTCTATAATAGTGAAATATTGGATATATGAACTCAAATTTCAGTTAACAATAGCAAATAATACTTTCATAAACTCCCTGTATATAATTATTCATCTGATAAGGTAAAATAAACATTAACCATCTACGGAAATGGCAGAACTAAATTCATATCTTACACGATCACCAGAAGAAACAATATTTGGAGCGTCCAGTTTTTTAATAATCTGGCTTGTGTTTATAACACTTACATCCCTTTCGTTAAGTCTAAAAATAGTATTTGCTTCATTACAGTAATTTAATGCTATTACTTCAGTTTCGAATTGATTAAGGTTGTTTTGAATGATGCACATATACGGATGTGACCTTTTTTTTCCTGGAAATGAAACTAACACGAAGTCTCCTTCCTTAAACTCGAAGTCACATTGATTATCTTCATAATTTTCTGAATCAGAATCATTAGCTTGGATATTGAAACTAATATCGTCCATGCTACTACCAGATTCTACCCAGTCCTCATATTCAGTACTATCACTTGATGAATGTTTACATCTAATATTTTTTTTTTTTATGGATTTAGATTTATTTTCTTTTGCAGCTAATCTGTTTTTCCGCTTTTCTTCCTTCTCAGCCGATTTTAAGTCTCTCTTTTTCTTCCTCTCCTCAGCTCTTTGCAACTTTTGAACCTCTTTATCTTTCTTTTCTTGTTCCTTTTTCTCCCAGTACCGTTGCCATGCTTTTGACGTTACAACACTCGGGATTTTTTCTTTTTTTCTTTTCTTGCTAGTCTCGGAGACTGGTTCTGGCCAACACAAGGCTCTTTTGAAAGGAGAAGGTAGGATGGTATGTGTTTGGTTTTTATGTGTTTTATAAATTGTGTCATCAGTATTGTTGTTTTGTTGGAAATTAGAAGATGTGGTTGGCTGAAGTGTTTCGTCAATATTGTTTACTTCAATAATCTTTAAAGGAGTTCGGGTTTGGTGTGTTTGTAGGTCGTTCTGAACTTTCATTGGTGTTTTAGAAATTGTAGATGATTCAATGAATTGTTCACCATCTTTTTGTATATCTACCGATGACCTTCTTCTCTGACTTTGTGCATTTTGTTCTTGGTAGCTTACATCAATTTCCTCTCTGACTTGCTCATTTAGAGTTGCTTCATTTTGCTTCAGATTTTCAACTTTTGTTTGGATATTTTTATAAAATTCAAATAAAGATAAATCTTGCAAATCTCCTTCCCAATTGGCTGAATTTTTAAACTTCTCTATCTTTTCAGATTCTATGTATTTATCTAGAAATCCCATAACAGTTTCTAGCTCTTTTAGAGAATTTTTGCTCTGTACACACATGTTGCTCTGATGCGTCGCTGTCAGATTTATTATTACATTTGGATTCCATGGACACAGGCCACATTTACGAAAACCGTTTTTTAACATTTCTGGATTGATTTGAGAATCTAGCACTTTTTTTAATAAATTGGCAAAATGTCTTCTTTTTAATATGGGATGTTGAATATTTTCAATTCTCCAGTCATGCACCACATTTTTCCAGCATCCTTTCAAACTTCTGAAAACTGATACATCCATAGGCTGCAGTAAATGTGTAGCGTTTGGAAATAGAGCTACAAGAATGATCTTCTTTTCATCACAAAATTTACTGGTGTTTAGTGTTAAATGAGATGAATGTCCATCGATAAATAATATAACTGGATGTTCTATACCTTGTTCTTCTAACCAAGGATCGAATATATTGGTAAGGAATTCGTAAAATAAAACACCTGTCATCCATCCACTACTCGACTTTCCAATTCCCCAACTATGTGGAATACTTTCTGCTAAATCTTGAGGAATTCTCTCATATTGAAAAATTACAGTAGGAGGAACTAAATCTCCATTAGCATTCCCTGTTATTAGGACAGTGAGGCATTCTTTGTCATCGTTATTTACTTGTTGGTATATGGTTTTATCACCTTTCTTAGCTAACACCTTACCACCCTTTGGGTTTAAAAAAAACGCAGTCTCGTCTCCGTTAAATACACGTGATGGATTTTGTATGATATCACTGTAGTTATTTGCTTCTAAATATTCAGAGACTTCTTGAAACCAGTTTGTCAATTGCTCTTGTGTTACCTTTGCTCTGCTTGATGTCAAGTTCTGAGCTACTCTTGGACTAATTTCAGGATGTCGTTTCAAAAAACTTTTATACCAGGTTTTACCTGGACGTGAGTTTTTAAAAGGAGTCTTGCGTTTTAACTGCTCGATTAAAATTTTTACGCTGTTTAGTAACTGGTCTTTAGTTACTGGAAATCCTGCTCGGCCTACCGATATAATCCAGTTTACAAGCAAGGACTCCTCTTCTTTGGATAAATATGCTTCAGGCCCCATTTTACGATTAATAGGTGTTTTTCCTTTACTTTTATATAAAAGAGTAACTCTTGGCACGTTGTGGTTTTTAGCTGCTGTTGCTACCGGAACACCCCGTGCAACATCTGCAAGGGCATTTTTCATTTGCTCTTCACTATATTTCAGCATTTGTCCTTTAATAGGCGGCATGTCTGAAGTTTTTTATATCAATATCGTTCTTTCTATTCTGTAACAAAATTCAAAAATAAGTTGGTCTAGTAATTGACATCTAATATACTAGTAGTTGACATGGGTGTCATCTATTGGTCCAATTTACAATATAACCTTCAGAAAAATAGGGTACCGTTTGCTCACCAATGTGAATCAATAGAAAACATTCAAAACATAAAATCGTAATCTTGTTTATGAGCCAGTAGTTGACATCCATGTCAACTACTAGTTTTCACCTAAAATTTGGTACCAGTACTTGACACCTCTATTTGAAGGTACAAACATAACCTTTAAGCTAAGTAATTAACAAATTTTACAACACTAATTCATATGGATTGCATATAAAATTTTAACTTTACAAATATTACAAAAAATTAAAATAAAAAAAATAAACTCACCTCGCCTCTTCTTACCAATTGCACTTAAAATTTCTATAAAATACTAACAAGCACGTTGCACTTTTTGTAGATTGTCGCCATATTGCCCTGGTTCGTACTTCCGCCGTGGTTCATAATAGAATATGAGCGGGACATTTGAATCTTCGTTTTGGTCTAATAAAACTCTATGCATATGGCATTTGAAGCTTATTAATTCGAATAATAGTTCCATGTGTCAACTACTAGTTCTATGTCAACTACTGGTGCCTTTACCTTACTAGACCTACCTGATGGAACATAAGTCTCATCTACCAAACTACCATCATCATCTTCCTCAAATTCGTCTTTAAAATCTACTGGAGGTATGAGAATATCAATCTTTCGATTACTCTTGGATTTGCCATAAAACATTATAGGATCCATTACAAAGTTGCACACTGTATATTTGGATATACAAACAAAACCACAAATTATTTCTCCAGAAAAAAATGTGTTCAGCCAAATGTTTTATCTCAAGCTAATATTTATGTATCACATAACACTTTTGCAAATTTTCAATATTCTATCTTACACTATAAATAAATAATAAGAACTTTTGTTAGTAAGTTACGTGCAGTGTTCTACTACCAACGACCAACTGAATGTATGAATTACAGTTGCCCTGACTCAAAGCTTAGACGGCAACTCTGTGTTTAGGTATACATATAATAGCTTTGTTCGCGGAGCCTGTCGGCGACATGTACACGACAGTCGGACATGCGCATTTCGATTTTAAGCGTTCGTAAAGCTGAAAATCGAACGATTAAAACAGCTTAAAATCGAAATGCGCATGCTCATCTGTCGTGGACATGTCGCCGACAGGCTCCGCGAACAAAGCTAATAGCATAGATAAATTAATATAAAACAAGATGAATTTATTAAATGCCCGCCACTGTCAACACGGCGTAGTTCCCAGCATACTATTAGTTAGCGCCACCATCGCAATAGTATGAAAGCGATGTTGCCGGTTTCCGTAAACTTTCATGAGATGATAGTTATTTCAAATTCATTTTATTTAAATTTTTTATCAATCTACATGCGCACCATACCATCCATACAATGTCCATACTATTGCTGAGATTTTTAAAAGACGGGATTGACAACCTTGTAAAAAATGAAAAACGTGATGGCGGAAGGCGGGATATGATGATAAAATAAAACTTATTTTTATTTTATGATGTAAGTTACATAGGTAGGTAAGTTATTTTTAGGTTAAGAAACAAACGGTGCTGATTTGATGTAATTAGTAAGTATTAACTTTAATTTAATATTAAGTATTTAAGGACTTTGTTTATCATTGTTTTCTTAGCCTTAACGATATATAGGTATCTAATTTCATATTTCAACAATTCCTTTTCTAATATTTGAAACAAAAATGTCTGGCCCGGGTATAGTTAAGTATTCTTGTTCAGCTCCTAATTGTTTAAATAAGTATTATTCTAATATTCAGCAAGTTGGTTATTCAAATAAAGCATTTTTTCATTTTCCTTCTGATGTTAAAGTTCGCCAGAACTGGTTTAAGAATTTAAATTTAACTTTAGATGATAATAATACTCGCTATCTTTGTGAAGATCATTTTTTGCCAGTCTTTTAGTAAGGTTTCCTCAAAACGTAAACGACTAGTTGTACATTCTGTACCAATTTCTTTAGATAATTATGCATCCAGTTCAAATATACAACCCGAGAGCCAGATTTCAGAATATATTGAGGCTGAAGCACAAACACAGCAGCATAAGATAGATTTGCTAATCAGCAACGAAAATCAAGAAATTAGTTGCAAACGTAAACTAAATATTAGTGATGTACAATTTGAACAACCCTCCAAACGGAGAAAAACTGTTTTGCAACAAATAAATGAAAGTAAAGTCAAAAATTTAAGTCCCAAAGAGAAAAAGCTGTATTTTATTAATAGAGAACAAAACGTTAGAATTTGTAAGCTAAAGAAAGCTCTACGTGTTTCCAAAAATAAAATCAAGAAAGCCTTTGAATTATCCAAAACTCAGTTATTTTCAGATTTTAATAATAAATTAGATCCGATTGGAATTAAATTCTTTAAAAGTAGTTTAGAAAATTGTAAGAGAAAGAAACCCTCTTGGACCACTCAGAATAAAATTTTTTCTTTAGCATTATATTAAAATGGTCCAAGAGCATATAATTTTTTAAGAAAATGCATTTCGTTGCCTAGTAAATCTACTATCCAACAAATTTTAAGTGATTTACATTTTGAAACGGGGATAAATGATTCAGTGTTTTCCAGATTTAAAGAAATTGTTAGAAAAATGCCAGAAATTGATAGGAATTGTATTTTAATGTTCGACGAAATAGCTCTAACCGAAAAACTCACTTTTGATACAGTTAATGACAAAATTGTTGGATATGTTGACTGCGTCGTTCTCAATCTTCGTCAAATAATTAAAAATAACTTAGTTTTATAAAAATGGTCAACATTTTGATAAGAGAAATTGTTCAATAACATATATGTACACATTTTGTTTTGTTTTTATAGGAAACACCTGACGCCCATCAAAGTATGGTCCATTTTTACAAGAATGTGGGGAAACTAGTATTCATTTCACTTACAATTGTTCTTTATTAACACATTATGTATGTATTACTGTATAATAAATAATTTAAATATATTTGTCTTATATTTTATGTCAGTGTAAATATTTTTTGTCTACATTTTTGTATATATTTTTTGGGGTTTATAACTAAAAAAAAACTAATATATATGTTAAATACAATATTTTAATATAAATATTAGTAAAAAAAACTAATATATATGTTAAATACAATATTTTAATATAAATATTAGTTTTTCTTTTTAAAGTAATGAACCCCAAAAAATATAAATAAATAAATAAAGATATTTAAATGAACCGCGGTTACGTTAACACTCTTCTTTTTTTATGCCTCTTACTGACAAATCAATCAGCCAGTGTAGTTCAAAAAAGATCCGTTCCATACTAATTCGCAGCACTACGTTGCCAAAGATTAACACAGAATCCGACCATCTTCTTTATTAGTTTATCTATGGCTAATAGTGTATATTTGAATTTACATCAACCGTTTACGCTCGGACTCCCATAAGTAGCAATACAAAAATTATTTAGTTTCTGTATATTTAAATATACATGGTACCATAGAGGGGGCCGATCAGCATCAAAGTGGGCTACATTTTCATCTTGAGTCTCTAACGCTTGGTGAACTACTGGCGCTGTTGCTGGTTGAAAGTAAAGAAGAAGCAAATACCTTGCAACTGAAAACACAACATTTTGATCCACATCAGAATCGTCAGTCACTTTTATCACTTCGGTTTGGTGAAATACAGCAATCGATTTGTTCGTTTCCCATTACCTATACTTTAGAGGTGCTTGGATTAGAAATATGGATGATCGGTGAATCGATGTTGTGTATTCTTATTTGACTGATCGGTTGATATTGCCAAGACTGTTGATTGCTAGGTTGAAATTGCCAAGTCTTCTTCTATTGATATTGGTTGAAATTCCAAATATTGAGATGGTTCATTAGGGCTAACATTCTTCTTTTTCTAGAACCATATTAATTAATAAACGTCCTCGCCCGTTCATTTTTCTGAAATAAAAAAATTCTAAATGTACTCTTAATAACCATGAAAAAAGTACTCACTAAAAAATAATTACTTAGAAACATAACTAGCAATATTTTTACTAAGGCATAATCAAAAGGTTTCTTCAACTCTAAATGTTCATAACGGTACTTTATCCAAAATTAATTTGTAGTAATTTTCTAAGAAATAGTATAAATCAAACAACTTCTCAACAAAACTGGTATAACTGGAAATATCTAAAGTATTTTTTCTAAACCGAAAGAAGTCAAAATAGACATACATTTTTCACTTACCTGAGTAATCAAAACTGTTGAAACTCAAAATCCAGTACCGAAGGTTCTTCAATTCGATCAAAATCTAAATACTTACACTGAAACAACTCTAAATAATAAAATACAAATGTACAAATTTTATCAACAAAACTGTTGCAACTCAATATAAAAGTATTTTTTACTACCAATGTACGTGAAGTCCGGTTGATAGCCTAACAAAATCGTAGCAGTTTAGGTAGGCGAGTCAAAGGCGATTTTATTCAACAAAAAGTACCTGAAATACCAAAAATGTAACATCAAATTTAACTATTACCTTAATTCAATTGAAATGATACAATCTTAATAAATTTGTATATCTTTTGAAGAATATTAAAGATATTGATAAATCTGTTTTGTTGTTAATGCAACTTCGTTTGTAGAATCCGAATAAATGATTATCTAAAAAAATCTTAATTTTAGAGTTAAGAGCAAACATGACGGGCGCTCCTCCACCAAAAATCGATTTTACATTTGAGGCAGTTAAAAAAAATTGTAAAAAAAATGGTTCAGGCCAATCGTTGTAAAAATGAACCAAGAATTTCGCTAAACCGCGAAAAACTTATATTTTTAAAGAAAAACAACAAAAATGTCAACTTTTTAATAAATTTAATTTTTTGGCTCTTTACCGGCATTCTATAACAAATATTTTAACTATTTTCTAAATAAGTTTTTTTCAAAAAGATTACCAATTTTAAACAGGACCGAAGATTAACATAGTTTTCATTCCGATACTAATTCTATTAAAACAATGATACCAGTGAATATGGCAACGCTGCTAGTCTTTGAAGCCCGTGGTTAAAATGGTAGCAGCCGTTTAGTTAAATTTGTTAATTCCTTTGTCGAAAAATAGGTAGTTGTTTTTGAAGAGGTGCGAAATTATTGTGATCGTCTTAGTTTGTTGTTGAGGCGTTGTTAGGTTTTTGTTTAATTTAGTTTTTAGTTAATTTATGAAATGAAAAATTCTGAAAGGCAAAAATGCACAGCTGACAAATTTCTATTTTATTTGTTTGCTGTCAGAGTTAGTAAATCCTAGAAAAATACGACATGTGCCAATTAGGGAAAAGAGATTCAAGAATTTTGCACGCTTAAAAAAATGTGTAATATACAGGGTGTTTCTAAATACATGCGAAAAAATTCAGGAACTGAGTGCTCGTATGAAATTAAGATGGGTCTTTTCTATAACAAAATTTCCTCAGCCCACCTCTTTTCGAGATATCACCCTTAAAAAGTGGTGACTAAAATTGGGTTTTTATTTTTTTTCTAAAATTTCAGTAAAGCTAGAAACTTGAAATTCTGTAATCGCAAAGGACTAAGCACGGGTATTTTTTCAATATTTCTGTTACATTATAGGGGAGTGAAATTAGCAACACTTACTTTATTTCATATCAAAACTTTTTTTCGAGATGAACTTTTATGAAATCCTTGATTTATTTAATTTTTTTTTTATTCTTGAATTTTTTTCCCAAAACCAATAGCTTCAGAGAAAAAAAAATAACACCCTAATTTATTATTATTTTTTTTTAATAAATTGAGTGGAAAACAGTGTAACGGGCTTGTAACTATCGTATCGTACACTCTGTCATTATTTGTTTCTTGCAATAATTTACACCAGAAGATAGCACTTAACGAAGCGTTTTAGCCACTAATTTTGGCGATTTTTAAGAAATCATTAACAAGACATTAGGAGCATAAATTTGGGGATTATATTAAGAATAGTGCTGTCGAGGAATGCATTTATTTTCATTATGATATTTCAAAATTAAAGCCCTTTTAGTTTTTTTGCCAAAATTTAAATATTTTGAGATATTCTTGTCCGAAAATTATAAGGGGTATGATCACCTTAAGATTGAAAGAGAATTAGCTTTAATTCATGAGATGCAAAGCATCATAATTGTTGCGTCACAAAAACCACCTGCTGCCAAGAGAAAATTTTGATTGTATATTTGGTGTTGTAAAAAAAAAATAACATTTCGTGTTTTAATAGTTATTTTTTTAATTTAATAATCTATGTGAAAAAAAAATTTTTTAATACAGACTTTAAAAAATTGTTATATTAATATACTTATTTAATTGTACTTATATTTGTTGTTCCTTTAATACAATAAATACAATTTACCTATCTCCAATTCATCACTTTCCTTATCCATATACCTAGGGTCCGATTACAATTAGAAAAACACCGCTACGTCATAACTATTATTTCGAATTTTCAATATACATGGTGTCCCGAAATTAGACGGTCATATTTTAACAGCGTAATCTACATCCTACAAGTATTAGAAATTAAAAATTAAAAAAAACCGAATTCAAAAACGTGCAGATGCCGTCACCCAGAGCTGGGACGAATCCTCGAAAAAATGGATTCGAATCACGAATCCGAATCACGAGATGTGATTCGAATCACGGATCCAATGTTCGAACCCTTTTTCAAAAAAAAAGGATTCGAATCAAGTGATTCGAATCCTTTTTTTCGGATCACGGATACGAATCACGAATCAGTGTTATACTGTGATAATAATTATATTTGCTTTCGAAACTAATACTGTTTTATACCTCGGTCCTAAAATATTTAACGCACTTCCGGTGGAATTTAAAAACCTAAATTCGATAGGTCTTTATAGATCTAAATTGCAATAATGGATATTAACTAAACAAGGATAAATATTTTAAGATTTTATTAATTTAAATATAACTAAAATCATTTAGCTAAAAAGAACTTTACTTATTTGCAATTATCCAATTATTTATGTATATGATAATTATTTATAAAATATTCAATGCTGTAGCTAGTTTTTATCTATAATAAATAAAAAAAACAAGTATTAGAAATTAAAAATTAAAAAAAACCGACTTCAAAAATGTGTAGATGCCGTCATCACATCTTAACCAAATTTATATGGAACCATCCCTGAGGTACCCCCTTACTAACAAAAAATAATCATATGAATCGGACAAGGTGGTAAAGCATTATTTTGACCAAATTTATATTGGACCACCCCTGAAGTACCCCCTTTCTAACAAAAAAAGAATCATTAAAATCGAACACCGTGTTAAAGAATTATCGCTGAACATACATAAAAAAAAAAAATAAAAAAAATATTGCGACGAATTGAGAACCTCCCTCCTCCTTTTATGAAGTCGGTTAAAAATAGGAGTAAAAGTTTATAAAACGTTTCGTTTTCGAGATACAGGGTGTTACAAGTGAAGTCCAGATGAAATATTTTCTAAAATTTCTTTAGTTACCGGTTTTTCAAAGTTAAAAAAAAATAAAATTTCTAATTCTACAGACCTACTGATTATTGTTTACACTTTCGAATAAGGTAACATGCTTTTCTCTTGAAAATGGCGCGTCCTAGCGAGATGCAACAAATGTAGCTTTATTATACAGAAAATATTGGTTTTCCAAATTTTATAGTCAAAAAGTCTGATGTGTCCAACACATGACTTTCCTATCTAGTTATTATAGGCTTTTTCTGGTTATTTTGTAGAACTTATTGCAGTATCTCTATAAATGTTTAGAGGATAAACTAAATATATACATTTTCCACATACATCTATCTACCTCGAAACATTTTTCTATAGTTATTCATTGAAAAAAATTAAAATTTAGCAATTTTCCTACAATTTTTCCATTACGGTCCATTTTAGAAAAATAATGTATGAACAAAAATTATAGAGATCGATATCGCAAACAACTTTTAGTTTAGTTTAGAATTTTGCACATTTTGTCAAATTTCTCGAATACGGACCATTTCAGGAAATTTTGACATAAAGCAAAAATTATAGATAATATTAGAAGTAACTTTTAATTGAATAATTTTCTTCTCCAAACATAAATAACACATATATTCAATAAAATATAAAAACGGCCTTTCATAAAGTACCCTCCCAGATGTTCCGACTTTGTCCAAAATCTAATTATTTCACGTCAGGCCGAAATAAAACTTAAGTTTAAAATTTAGTGTTTTTCTGTGTATCGGTTCATGAGTTATGGTGGATATAGACACACAGACACACACGGCAATTTTACCCTAAGCTCCCCCTAATTTACCCACCTAAGAAGATGATCAATAACTGGGGTTTAGTCCAATAAATGATGCGTAAAAAGGTAAGTATTTGTAACAAATTTTACCTAATTATCTTTAAACGTTTAGAAAATATTTACAAAAGTGTGGTATCAGGACTTCACCTTTAACACTCTGTATCTCGGAAAAGAAAAGTTTTCGGACCTGTTTATATGAACTTTTACTACTATTTTAGGATGTAGATTACGCTGTTAAAATATGACCGTCTAATTTCAGGACACCCTGTATATCATCTATAACTATCAATAAATAAAAAATATTTGAGATGTTTGGTTTAAAAATAGTATTCCTACTCGTATATTAACAAGCCACTAACCCCCAGTAGGCGGCGATAGCCAACGAATTATACCTGAATTGTAATCGGACCCTTCAGGGTACGACACACAACATTGCCAAATTTATGTAGCGAACAAGGTTCCGAATACTTTAAAGGGAGGTCGTGAGATTCGTGCGGTGTGACGTCAGAAGGGACTGGATTGCTCTTAATACATGAGTATAGGATAAAAATAAAATTTTATTACAAAAAGAGTTTGGGTAATTTCAACGACTCAAATTACTTACATACTTGCAAAATGATAATTTTATTGCATTATAAGTTGAATTAATTAAACAATCAAAAATTATAATTTTTAAAGCTTACTAATAGGTACCTGTTAATTTTCAACATTTAACGCATAAAATTAACACATTTATGTTAAATTTTTAACATATTTGTAGAACTCGATGCTCTTACAAAAAGATGTCTATTGGCCCAAATCGATTCTATGACTAGTTTTCCAAGTGCAGGGTGTTAAACATCGGAAATGCCACTTTTTGTAAGCATATTTCTCATATTACAACTGGTTTATTTTCATTTATTGTAGAAAACATATATTTTAGATTATTTGACACTAATATTTTATAAAAAGTTACTGTAGAAATTGGTTAATTACAGGGTGGTTCGGAAATTTTAAATATATTTTTTTTGAAAAAATATTTTTTTTTATGACAGCGCGCAGCGTTAGAAATATGAACAATTATCATTTGACGATGAAAATATACTTTAGGTAATTGGTTCTTGATGATACATAATATAATATTAAATGTAGTTACAGAGGGCATATATTGTTTTTCGGCTTTAACGAGTCGCCCCGTTCAAACGATTAAATAAAGTTGACAAAGAAACTTTTAGAAATACATAAAAAACTGCTTTCCCAATTTTAAAAGTTTTCGCTATCGGTTTAACATCCTCTGTATGCCATAAAGTGACAGGTATTACATTTATTTAATATAATATTAAAAATTCATGAAACATCGTTTATACGGGGTGACTCGTTAAAGCAGAAAAACAATATATGCCCTTTGTAACCACATTTATGAGTCATCCTGTATATAATATGATTAATTACCAAGAAGCAATTGCTTAAACTATATTTTCATGGTACAATGATAATTGTTTATATTTTATTAAGAAAATAAATAAAAAAAAAACAACAGGAGGTGGGTGGCTCAGTGGTAGAGTTGAAGTGGCATTTCCGATGTTTAACATCAAAAACTAGTCATAGAATCGGTTTGGGTCAATGGATACTTTTTGTCAGATCATCGAGTTCTATATTTGGTTCTACAACATAGCAACATTTCAGAAAATTTGAAGAAAAGCCATTTTTCCATAAGAAAGGTGCCTGGATCTTTAACATACTATAGTAGCAATTCTGTAAATTCATGAAAAATTTTAACTTGTCATAATTAAGGGGGCATGCATTAATTACGTGAGGTGTTCCAAATCTCACTTGGGGGTAGTGGCGGCTCTGGTAATTTAAAATGGGTGTTCACTTTTTCCAATAATTTTATCATATGTAAGTTCGGATCAAAACTTTGTACAAGAGTCAATATCGCTGTTTTTTTTATTATTTGAGTTTGTATTAGGCGAAGTTATTATTATTAACAACATACTGTTTTCAAGCACTACAACTATTAATAAATGAATATTTTAGTTAGTGTGATATTTGTTTTGTTTTTAATACGTTGAAAACCATCTATAAACATTATTAGTTAGTAAACTGACTTTCCTTCTTAATTTGAGATTATTTTTAAATATATATCAGGTTATGTAGAAAGCCTGACATTGATTTTTGTGTAAAAAAATTTATATGAAACTTTACCTACCATTTTTTAGTTTTTATTGTAAGTTTAATCATTTTCACAATTTGTCACAGATGTCAAATAAAAAATGTATTTTTTAAATACCTTTTATTGGCAAATAAAATAAGAACTAAAATGTTTTAAATGTTTATTTTATAAGATCAGTCCCATCACAATACATAATATTACACAGACACAAACTGGAATAAAGATATATAATGCCTGGCATTTTAAATGATATTCTTCGCAGTTTAACTGACCCCCTTAACCCCCATTTAACCTTAATTTTTACTAAAAATTTCATGTTGATATCGCTTTTCATTTTTGATTTTTTTTTTAATTTCAACCACCCTTAAATCCCCATATTTAATCAGATTTTTTTTATAATGAAAGGGCTTCTTCTCCTTTTGGAGATTGATGTTTGCTAAAAATTTCAAGTTTTTCAGTTAGGATTTTTTTTATATTTTAACCCCCCTTAACACTCCAATATATTCATATTTTTTTTAGTATAAATAGGCTTTATCTTCTTATAAAACTTAATTTTTATTAAAAATTTCATATTGATATTGCTTTTCGTCTTTAATTTAGGGTTTTTTTTTAATTTCAACCTATCTTAACCCCCTATTTTTAATCAGATTTGTTAAAAATCAGTAGGCTTTGTCCCCTTATAGAGCTTGATTTTTGCTTAAAATTTTCAAGTTCATATCATTTCTCATTTTTGACTTATCGTGCAGACAAAAAACGTGACATCGGACAGACAGACAAAGTAAACCTATAATACTCTTCACATAATAGTGTATGAAGAGTAGAAAAAATGTAATAAACAATTTAAAAAGTTCAACAATAATAATAATAATAATAATAATAATAATAATAATAATAACTTAGCTGAATCTTATAGACCCATAGCATTGCTTTCATGTGTTCTTAAAACTCTAGAGAGGATGATTAAGTTTAGGTTGGAATGGTGGTTAATGCAACAAAAGCTTCTTCCAGAAAATCAGTATGGTTTTAAAAGGGGTTTTGGCACAATGGATGCCTTAAGTACTTTGGTGGTAGATATTCAAAACAATTTCTCAAGAAACAAACCTGTCCTTTTTCTTGACATCGAAGGTGCATATGATGCTGTGACTTTGCCACTTCTCCTAGATAAAATGATTAAAATATTTCATATCCCAAAACAATTTGCAATCAGTATTATAAATTTTTACACCAACAGATCAATTTACTTGCGAACAAATCAATCTGCCCTAGGCCCTAGACTCAATAATAAAGGGTTACCTCAGGAATCTGTTTTGAGTCCTGTTTTATTTAATAAGTACACAACTGATTTATATAATATTCAAATAAACAATACATTATCATTTAATATTGTACAATATGCCGACGATTTCTGTATTTACACTGAACACAAAAAAATTGAAACCGCCTTAGAAAACTTAAAAAATATTTATTTAGTTTTACAGAGATGATTGACCACAAATGGCTTTGAATTATCATTTAACAAATCTATGATATGTATTTTTACAAGACACAATTCACCTAATATGAATAACATCATGTTTGGACCCGACGATTTCATGATTCAAAATGAAGCGAGGTACTTGGGTATAATTCTGGACAGGAAGCTGACGTGGAAATCCCATATTGATAGTACGCTGAATAAGTGCAATAAAGGAGTAAATTTTTTAAAATCGGTTAGTAAGACTTGGTGAGGTGCTGATATTTAAATTGCTCAATTATTTTATAGAGCTTATATTCGCTCTATCTTGGATTACGGATGTACATTATATGGTTCTGCTAGTAATAATCTATTAAACAAAATCAATATTTTTCAAAACTCTGCTCTAAGGACAGTGTTAGGTACCATGAAGTCTACTTCTATTCAACCCTTACACGTGGAAGCTCTGGAACCTCCTTTGGAAATAAGAAATTATCTCAGTGAAAAAATGGTTACTAAAGTCTATACCAATAATCCTAAATTATTTCATCAGATTATTATATTAAATAGTTATGATTTGACTAATAAATATTGGGTTAAAAAAAATCCCCACCCCTTTGTCTCGCTTTACAAAATAATAGCAATATTGTAAGTGCTCTGTATAAAACAACCCACCACCCTGAAATTAATGATTTTTTTTAGCTTTTATTCAGACATTTCCTTTATTAAATCAAACTATGAAGAAAATATATCTATAAGTAGCAATATATTACTCTCTATTTTAAATAATTTTGAAGATGCCTTAATATTATATACGGACGCGTCCAAATCAGCTAATGGCGTAGGCTCTGCTTTCTTTGAACCTAAAGAGCACATAGAAAAATCTTTTAAAATTAGACATGAATGTTCCATCTATACTGCGGAAGCTGCGGCTATCTACGAAGCACTTATTTACGCCTCTTCCTGCAACAGAGAAACGATAGTTATTGTATTAGATTCCCTCTCTGTTTTAACATCTATTAAAAAAAATTGGGCTTCCTAATACATCGAGTTGCCCTTTTGTAATAAAAATTAAGAAACTTATCCAAACATTTTCAGAAAGAGACCAAAACGTGTATTTTATTTGGATTAAAGCTCACATTGGGCTGAAGCACAACGAACATGTAGATTTATTGGCCAAAAAAGGCTCTGTACCAGGTTCTAATACGTCATATAATTTATCTGTTTCTGATGTCACTGCAATATTAAAAAGAAATCAATTTAATAAATGGCAACACTTGTGGCAAGAATATTGTTTTACAAACCCAACGAGGTATACGACTCTTCAGGTAAACATTCCTAAGATTCCTTGGTACAAGCATTATAAAATACCGCGAAAGTACATATCGACAATGATGAGATTTGGTCATGCCTGTTATCCTAGCCATTTATACAAAATTAAAGTCTCTGAAAGTGACCAATGCGAGACGTGTAATGAAAAAGGAGATCTGGAACATACCTTCTTTAATTGTACTAAAAAACAATAAATTCTCTGACAAGCTATATAACGACCTGCTTAAATCCAAAATATGCTCCCCTTGGAATATCCAAAGTTTATTGTCCTCCAATTCCACAAACATTTATGACTGCTTGATTAATTTTTTAATGGAATCAGGTATACGCTTGTGATAAGTAATTCTCTTAGACTCGTTACCTTTGTTTTCTTTCCTATTGTTTTATTTTACCCCCTTACCGTGACCTAGTGTTGGTCTGTTTTTTTGTAATGCCTTGATGGGTCCCTAGGCGAGAAGCGAGTGTCCCCGTTTAATCCTTTTGTTATTTGAAATGAAATATTTAATGATTTACCTCTTCCATTTTGTGACTGGCTGTATGACAAAAGTCTATGCCAAAAAAAAACAATAATATTCAACTTTGTAACCTATTTTTTTCTTTTGACAAAGAGTTTAGGTTATATACAGCACAGCAGCTTTACCGTCAGTGGCATAAAGGTGTGAGTAAGGATTTGTTGCCTTGAAATTTAATTATTTTAAATTGACTTTAGATACGCTTAAATAAAATACAAAAAAGAGTATTTAAACCATAGATGGACGCCATTGAATTTTTTATAGATTAAAAAATTTGGTATTATTTGATAAAGAAGTTTTTAAAATCTAAAGGTAAATTCAGAAAACATAGTAAATAAAATTTAAATAATTAAACCATAAATACATAAATCTGCAAATAGACACTTGTAGAGATGATCATGATATTCTGTAAAATAAAAGTCATACATAATTTAAATTGAATTTATTAGAAAAATAAATGAAAGTGATATATTAACAATATTTTCTCAATTTGTTCGATGAGCATTAAATTATACAAACGTTCTTTGCTAAGAAGATAAATAATGATATATTAACAATATTTACCCAATTCATTTGATGAATTAAACTCTAAAAGTAATAAAATTGGAAGTATTTTCTCAATCCACTTATCAACATTTAAATTTATAAACGGTAGAAATAATATAATTAAAAATACTCAATTCCTCAATTTCAGTCAAATTTATAGTCAATAGAAATCGTGTAATTGAGAATATCCTCTCAATTCATTCGCCAATAGTTGGAGAAATATATGAATAATAAAACAAGAAGGTTTATTTATACCTATCCGAGACGTCTTGTTAAAATTAAGGTATATTATTTTGAGTACTTAAAATAATATTTACAAACTGGTTGTAAATAAAAGAAACAAAAAGTATTCTTAAAACTAAATAATACCGAAAATAAAGAAACACCCCTTTCAAAATATAAGTGTCTAAATAGACATTGCGAACATATTGTTAAAATTAAAGAAAAAATAATAAATACCAAAATATATTCCTAGGTCTGACAGCGGCACTAGAAAGAACCCTCTGTTAGGCTGCACACTGCACACCGAAGCTCATCATGTTACAGGACTGCTTGGGGCACTGGACCATCGTAAAATAGTTAGAAATAAAAAGGAAATGTTTGCTTCGCAGGATAAATAAAACGGCAGCATATTGGCAAGACAGAATTCCATTCTGTAGCTTTCTAAGAATAACCACCCACTGTTGATGTGGCTATCTTGTTCATCCACGGGAAGAACCCTATATATGTATTAAAATATGAGTGTTTTGCCAGACAAAGAAAATGCAGGAGCAGCAAAGGAAATGACTTACCTCTTTTGAGGGTTTTCTCTGCTACCGGGATCCAACAACACGTGGTTATTTTTTTTTTTTAAGTGACAGTTCGATCATAGAACTGACAAATTTCTAACGAAAAATGTTGCCAACCTGCTAAGACCAAAAAGAACTAGTGTTCAGCCAGTTTCTCGTGTCTCATATTTATGGTCAAATATAATTAAAGAAAAATAATTATTATGCAAAATAAAAGAAATGGAAAGATAAAATATTAAAATATAACCCGTACTCTATTCCTATGGTTATTTACAAAATTATGCTGTGTCTGTAGACAGATCAAACGAATGTGTGAATTGTACTAGACTGGCAACACTGGTTTGGCAACCTTGTTTGTGAGCGGCGCGCCAATTAATATGTTCTTTGACAGTTTGAAGGATCTGCTGGCGTGTTGTCTTCTCTTTTTAGCTATATGCATTAGGCATATCGTCTCACTCGTGTTAGGCTCACTCATCATAATGTGCCACAGACACTATGAAGACTAGAGATAAGGAGGCGAAACGGCATGTTCAAAATACGGTCCCAAAAATCACACGTCAATTGAGTTTTTATAATTAACCGCATGGGCGCTGGTACGGTTTATGTAGTTCAAAATACATGCCTTCTTATGGGAATTATACGTAATTTTGTCAAAATAATAAAAATAAACTTGTTTATAGCTAAATAAAGCACAGAACATAGTGTTGTATTTATTTCTAAATAAGTCTTAAATATTTTAATTGATACATTATTTACTATTGATTCCTATTTAAGTAAAATGCAAATTATTGATGATAAGTATTGAAATTTGATGGGTAGGACTAATTATTTTTAATTAAAGCTAAATAGGGCATACTAAGACACGGTTTAAATGAAAATATTTAGTTAGGAATTTTACAAAATTTTATGAAAATAATAAAAATCAAATTGTTTATTGCTAACTAAAGCACATAAAATACTGTTGATTATAATTATTATAAATAAGTATTTGCTTTAATTGCTAACTAAAGTACAGAAAATACTGTTGGTATTAATTATAAATCAGTCTTTATGTTAAACATTATTTACTATTCATTATTTAATTTTATCTAAATAAAATGAAAATTAGGTATGACCAAATTTGAAAAGGTTTGTTAAATGGTGAAATTTGGTAAGAACAGTTTTGTTGGTAATTTTGTATTCGACAACTACAATTTCATCATCCTGGTGAAAGTTGTTTCAGCAATAGGTTCTAGTATTTTCTTCCTTTTTTTTTTTCAAACAAATTCAGTTCGGTTCAATGGTAGTTTTCGTCTTTTCCTAATACTGGACAAGTATGAAGGGAGATTCGGGAATATACAATATACATGGTATATTGCTTTGTTCTTTAATCTCGGCCTTTCCCTTTTTATTTTGTTAACAGTACCATTAGTTAAAATAGTCTCATCAAATTTTAAAATATCATCTTCTAAAAAGTGTAGCTCGCAAACAGAATCATAGCTAGACAGTACTTTATCAGCCCTAGGAATCACATGCTGCCATTATTCTAAACGTTTAGGATCCTATAAAAAATATTTGCTATGACTAAATTGGAGTTAAATAAAGAAAAATAACAGTAGTAACTTTTCATCTTACATAAAAAAACATAAAAAAAAGCAAATTTTCTTTTCTAGTAAGTTAAATTTAATGTGTAATTATTGTTGTTTGTAAGTCAGGATTTATGACTTTATTATTTTTTATTATAGAATTTTGTAATTAAATAAACTACACTCCGTAAGATACGGGTTGTGACTATTTTACAATAAATATATATTATTTAGAAATAAATACATCATTTTACTTACACTAGGAGCTTTAAAAAGACTTGGATTTTTATCTCCTTGTGTTTTCTTTAATTTTATATCGGATTTATATCCCGTTTTTCAAACCGGAACGAAGCAAATCCTGCTTTGCCGTTTTTTGTTACTCATTGTTACTTGTAGTCAGGTTCTTTATTTCAGCTTATTTTTATTCTTTTCACTAAATTTTACAAAAATTACTTTAATTTCCATTGACTTGCATATAAAATAGACGTCGTTATTTTCCCACCCTCCAACTACAGTAGTTTTTTGGAACTCCGTAAAAAAAGGGACGAAAATTTGAAATTTGACTAAGGCTGATTCGCCTCCTTATCTCTAGTCTTAATAACTGTGATACAGCCAGAGGACAATGATGTACAAAAAATATAGATTAACACGTATGAAATTAAAAATATTAAAATTAAATTTATATTTTTATGTTATTAATGCTATATTAAAATAACGTGTTTTTATGAAATTTAACTGGATGTTCACTGCACAAATGAACCAATGGAGAAACCGCCCCTGCTTGGGGGAAAGGGGGTCTTTGTAAATCTGACGTAATTTTTTTTAGTAGAAAACGGTGTAAAATATCTCGAAAGTAATGTTAAATTAAAGTAAAGAATGTTTCTAGAAATTTTATATTACGGCAATATTCTCAAATATTAGTCTGCTAGTCTTAAATAAAAGTAATAGAACATTGTGTTTTTGTTTTTTTTTTTAATAATCCAATGTTTTTACACCCAAAACACAAATTTTGAAATATCTCACGTGAGATTAGGGGAGGAGGGAGGAAGTTGAGGATAATCTTACGAAATCTCACCAGGGGGGAGGGGAGATCAAAAAATCCTCAAAAATACCTCACGTAATTAATGGACGCCCCCCTAACATAATAGTTCATTTGTGCCGTAAAAACCTATTCTATAAGCAGAAATATGTTAAAAATTTAACATAATGTGTTAGTCATATGCGTTAAATCGAGGATATTAACAGGTTCTAATTAGTAAGCTTTAAAACTTAACATATTAGAAATTATGACTTGATTGTTTGATTCAACTTATAATACAAGAAAATTATGAAAATAAAACATTTTAAAAGTACTCAAGTAATTTTTACATTTGAAATTACACAAATTCTATTTAGAAATTATATTTTATATAAAGTGTATTGTGATGATAGTCTAATTTATTTATAGTTTATTTATTTAAAACACACTATTTACAATTTATTTAAGACGTACCTATTAATTTATATAATACTTAGGCACTAACTAACAATTCTAATTTATTTATTACAATTTTACTTTCCATTCCAATACTCTATACTAAACTGAACTGTGCGCCGATGAGCCGGGCTATTTATACCAAGTCCAACTCTGCTACGAGAAATCTCTAGAAGCTCCCGAAAATTTTATCTCTGACTCAACGGCACTCTCCGCCCGTTCTATTCATTTCTAGAGCGCCCACGGCATTCCTGGGAGATTCCGTCCTTTCGAGCATGAGTCGGGTGCCAAGCTGATTTAGACAGGGTCGGCTTAGGAATTTCATGACAGTTTATAAAGTTTTTGTAGTTAGTAATTGATTTGCCGTAGAGGGGCACTTGACTATTATAAGGTTTCTGGGGTTAGTTTTGTACCTGCGTGAAGTTGGCCCTACCATGTTATGATAATTACACCAAAGTTGTACTAATATTTTGCAACTAATTTGCAACTTTAGGCAACCGGTATAAAAAAATTTGCAACCTTACATTTTTGTTCTAATCGCTAAAACAAAATTGGTGGGGCCAAATTCACGCAGCCCCACCACATCGTCGTATTGACCTCGAACCTTTTTCATATGTAATTTAGCAACTAATTTGCAACTTTAGGCAACCTTCGTGAAAAAATTTGCAACCTCGTGGTTACACCGAAAACGAATCCCTAAGTTGATGGTGACAAATTCACGCATCCCCACCACATCATCATATTGACCTCGAACCTTTTTCATAATTTAGCAACTAATTTGCAACTTTAGGCAACTTTCGTGAAAAAATTTGTAACCTCGTAGTTACGCCAGAAACGAATTCCTGAGTTGGTGGGGCCAAATTCACGCGGCCTCACCATATCGTCGTAGTGACCTCGAATTTTTTTCATAATTTAGCAACTAATTTTCAATTTTAGGCAACCTTTGTGAAAAAATTTGCAACCTCGTGGTTACGCCGGAAGCGAATTGATAAGTTGTTGGGGCTTAATTCACGCGGCGCCGCCACATCGTCGTATTGCCTTCGAACCTTTTTCATAATTTAGCAACCAATTTGCAACTTTAGGCCACCTTCGTTAAAAAAATTGCAATCTCGTGGTTAAGTCGAAATCGAATTCCTAAGTTGGAAGGTGGGCCAAATTCACACGGCTCCACCACATCGTCGTGTAGACCTGAAATTTTTTGGGGCCAACATCTTTTTCTTAATCTATTTTATTACATATTAAAAATTAACCAAACTTTTATTGCAAATTTGAACTACTTTTAACGTATGTTTATTTTTATTTTTATTTTTTTAATTTAATGTGTGCCTTAATTTTATTTTTACAGAATTACAATTTATGTTAGAATCGTAAAATTTAACACCCGTTAAAAGTAAACATATTGAATTACAGAATTAACGTTCTTTAACTTTTAACATATTTGTTATGGAATACCCATTATAATATTGTATTGATTATTAAAAAAAAAAATTAGGCTGGATATATTTTCATTGCAAAAATTGATTATATCGTCAGTTTTAGGGACCTACGTTTTTTATGTTGAAAATACTAAGATACTTTTTAGTATTAAATTAAAAAATACTGTATGTCATTATCTATACCTTCTCAAATTATCACATTTTTTAATTCCAGACACAAGAGAGACTGGCTTCGTAAACGCTATGATAGCAGCTGGAATCACTTTTCAAGTAACTAGGGCTTGTACCAAAGGCGAACAAATAGGCTGCTCTTGTTCGAAAAGAAAAAAGAAAAAAAATAAAAAGAATCGACCTCCCTTGCTAGAAGGAGAATGGGACGGATGTGGAGAAAACATAGAATTTGGAATAAAGAAATCTAAGGATTTTTTAGATACAAGATACAGAAAAAGAAGTGATATGAAAACATTAGTGAAATTACATAATTATGTAGCAGGCCGATTGGTAAGTTCTAACTGGATTTTTTCAAATATTTTTTTTAGTTAGTTTTAAAAATTCAAAAATAAATATACCTAAATATAAAAGGGTCGTTCTCTTTATCTAGTAGGCAATATTTTAAAAAACCAAAAGTGGTTAATTGCTGCGTGCACGTAGCTAAGATGACCAAAAAAATATTTGTATTTTTACAAAATTATTTATTTAAATTGCAAAGCGCTCTCGGCATAACACCATCATCTACAAAAAATGTGGGTGTAAATATCAAGTAAAATTTCTTTATTGTTGAAGAATTATTTATATTCTTATTAATAAAGACAGATAACATAATAGTATAAGAAGGCTAAAAACAAAATAATTGAATAACTAAAATTCAAAGAAAAAAAAAACAAACAAATTTTTAAAAATTTTTAAAAATGTATATGCACAACACCAAGTACAAATATTACAATCGACAAATATATAATATACACATAAATAAAAATGAGCTAATTAATTCAACCGATCACAGAAAAATTCATCCAATTTGTAGTATACCTTTTCGAGCAAGATTTTTTAACTTGCATTTTTTATGAGTCAGCACTTCTTATACTAATTGGCAGGTGGGCAAATACAGGCAAGGGAAGGTAAAAGATTCTTCAGGTATTGCTGGAGGTAAAAATATTACATTTATATTTTTCCAAAATTAACAGACAAGTGAGTGTAGCATCAACTTTGCACATATGTCTTATGGCCCTCTTCTGTAAGACAAAGATTCTAGTAAACAACTCGGAAGAACATGTTCCCCACAAACTTATAACATATTGCAGGTGGGATTCTACCAATAAAAAGTATACACTCCTTGCTACCAAAATATCTAAGTTGTATGCAAAACATTCAGAGGATAGCTTCTTACAATTTTGCAATTTGTTGATATCCACCTAAAATTATAGCGATATCGCCAATAGATGAGACAATATTTGTGTTTACTATATTAAAAGAAATAATTGGAACTGCACCATTCTTTAATCTTAATAATGTCTTTGTTAATAGTATTAGACAACTCTTCAATATTCTCACTCTCCTAGAGTATCGTTGTATCATCTGCACATGTAGTGAAGTGTCCATTAATATCGACATTAATAATATCATTAACATAAATTAGGAGTAAAACCGGTCACAGAACAGATCCTAGGGGAACCGTACAATGAATTGTAGAAAGCGTTGTTTGCTTATTAAAAGAAACTTTTTTTATTCTAGTCTCCAAATTTTTCTAGGTTGCTTAGCAATATTCTGTGATTTACATAGTCAATAGCTTTGGCTAAATCACATAACACTGAAGCAGCTACTCTGTTTTCATTTGAATCGAGGTATAATTTTTCTAGAACAGAAAACATTTTTACTCAATTGAAACCCAAACTGAGATGTATTTTTTAAGAATATTAACCAATTTTTCAATATTTTTTGCCAAAGTGGGTAATAAAGAAATGAGTTGATAGAAGGATAATTATGATCACCGCACAGGTATAAGGCTGTTTTTAAAGAATCACATTTTCTGGAAGATGTGAAAGAAGATTAACTGAAACTTCATCCCAACCTGAGGAATTATTTTTTGTGATATAAGAGAGGATATCCTTAATTTCTACAACATCAGTTGGTACAAAATTAAATGAATCGGTAATATTTAGATAATTTAAATAAGACAGAGCATCAGTCGAAGGAGTTGGGTGGACATACTTGGATTAACAGAACAATAAAAATCGTTGATTTTGGTAGGCCTCAAAATTGGTGACCAAGGGTTTAGACCTTTTGCCTCTCAAGTCATTTATTATTTTCAAGGTACTTCTTTGTTTATTGCTTGCCTCATTTATTCTTTTTTTAATTAATAATTATTTAGCTGCTTTAATCGGTTTCTTGTAAATTGCACGATATTTCAAGTAATTTAAGATAGAACCACTACCACCTGAATAGTTTTAATTGGGTACAAGCTTAGATAAAAGAGACCAGAGATATAACATATACCGGTTTTAAACCTGCGCAAATGTCGCCAATTTCTAAAGAAGTGGGGGAACTGGGCGGCGACCCGAACTCTGTGACAGGGACCGGACTTTGTTTACTAGCATCTTAATGAACTATTAGGTTTATTTAAAAGGTGTTTAATCGAATTTTGTATTATGAAATAAAATTAACGTGATTTTTTAATATCAAACAGATGCCACGACATTTTATGTAAAGAGAAGACCTTTTATAGAATATTTCGTTAGCGTTTATTTACTACGGACTTTTCTGCAAGATATTACAGTAAAATGTTGAAATAGTATATTGTTAATAGAGCAAAAAATGTTACTCATTGTCTACGAGTATTATAAAAATAGCATGTGCGCAGGCTAATAGTGCAAATCTACCCTTATGAGTTGAACATTATATTTTTTCTACGGCTATTACATATTATTAAAAATAAGTCAAAATGAGAAAATGCTGTTTTGTATTGTAACCTCAGAAAAAAGTATATTAAGGCTTCTTTCTTTAAGAATATTAATTATTATAAAGGATGAGTCACATAAAACTCTAGAAATGCATATGTCTGAAACCAGATAACATTTTAAAATTTAAATCTATTAAAAGTCATTTGGTCGCTAGGGATGAGTGATTATCGAAATAAATTATCGATCATTGAAAATAATCGATTATTTTCGATCAATCGATTATTTTCAAACAATATATTTTTTGTCATTTCCTTTAAAATCGACTACTTGATTATCTTTGAAAAATCAAAAATAATCGATTAATTAAAAAGCCAATTAACCGATAAATCAGTGTTTACAAAATATAATATAAATAGAATTATCGTTTATTTTAAATAATCGATTATTTTCAAATAAACCATTTTTTTTCGTCCATGGAAACAGATTATTCGATAATCTTTGAAAAATCGAAAATAATCGATTAATCAAAAATAATCGATTAATTAAAAAGTCGATTAACTGATAAATCGATTTAAAAAAAAAACAGAATGATCGATTATTTTAAATAATTGATTATTTTCGATCAATCGATTATTATCAATAATCTATTTTTATTGTATTTCCTTTAAAATCGTTAATTCGATTATCTTTGAAATACCGAAAATAATCGATAATTCCAAAATAATCGCCTAATCGAAAATAATCAATTAATTAAGAAGCCGATTCTATGATAAATCGATTATTACCAATAATATATTTTATTGTATTTCAAAAATAATCGATTAATTAAAAAGTCGATTAACTAACAAATCGATTTTCAAAAAAAAAACAGAATGATCGATTATTTTAAATAATCGATTATTATCAATAATCTATTTTTATTGTATTTCCTTTAAAATCGATAATTCGATTATCTTTGAAATACCAAAAATAATCAATAATTCCAAAATAATCGCCTAATCGAAAATAACCAATTAATTAAGAAGCCGATTCTATGATAAATCGATTTTCCACAAAATAAAACGAATTATCTATTATTTTCTAATAATCCTTTTTTCATATTTCCTTTGAAATTGATTATTCGATTATCGAAAATAATTGATTATTAAAAAGCTGATTATCCAATAAATCGATAATTTTAAAAAAATAACCAAAATATCGATTATGTAAAATAACCGATTATATCCAATCGATTATGTTCATATAATATCATATAAAATCGAAAATAATCAAATAATTAAAAAACCGATTAAACGATAAATCGATTATTTTGAATAAATCTACTTTTTTTGTATTTCTTTTAAAATTGATTAATACATTATCTTAAAAAAAAAAAACGAAAATAATTTATTAAAAACAGCGGATAAATCGATTTTCATTAAAAAATATCAGAATTATCGATAAATCGATTATTTTTGTAACCCCTATCGGTCGCTTGCTTTTATCTGAGCATTTAGCTCCAAAATTTAGAGATTCGGATTTTTTGATCCAGTTATCTTTGAAATCGCATTCGATTGTATAATAAATAAATATTGCTAAATTTTGGATTTTTTTTAGTAAACGAAAATTATGTTCGAGTTGTTTAGGGGTTTGTAATGTAACATTTTATTAACGTGACTAAGGGTCGATTCCACCATTGTGTTAAACTAAGTTTAAAATGACATTTTTACATTAACACTGTCATTTTAATCTACGTTTAACACAACGGTGGAATCGGACCTAACTCCTGTAACTTTAGTGTTTTTTTTTTGATTATACTAGATTACTTTGTTTTAAGACTGAAAATTCAATGTCACTTTCGATTTGACCGCAAATAAGATAAACCTTGAAATTTTAAATAGGTCATCCTGTATTTCATCTAATATTCTTATAAAAATACCTTATAAAAATAAAATTTAGCTAGCAACTATGATTCTTTACCTCTTATTTATCTACCAAAAAGGGCTAAAAACTACCTTTAGAAAACATTCTTATAAAACTACTTTTTAAATACAAAATTTCGTTAGCAATAATGCCTATTTACTATTTATTTAAATTAAATGTTCAAAATTTTACCCTTTTGTAAATTTATGTAAATAATATGAAATCTGATTTCTGATGCTTAATATTTATTGAAACCCCTTAATGCGGATCTGAAGTATTCAGCCCAGAGATTCATGGCGCTTTATGTCAAAACGTTAATAAATATTTACGGCTGAAAACGAATATATTCATAACAGTAGTACTTGTATTATAAGTACATACAATTTTTCAAGATACATCGTGACATTTTGAACTTGAAATTGAATAACTAGAACACTTTAAATTGCTAAAATACCAACAAATAAATCAAAAAACAGCTGTCAATGGTGATTAAACTCAGGTGGAGGTGATAGCTAAATGGAAATCGGAGCAATTCGGGTGACGTCGTGCAACAATGATTTTCAATTGGTGGGTTACTTTGACTTAAAATAGACAACATGCGCAGTGTGCAATGTTACATCTTCGGTCTCTTTAATCTAAGGGTACAAGGAATTCATATTTTTTGCCGAAGTCTTAATCCCTTTAGTTATCCAAGGCTTTTTGGGTTTGTTTTTTAGTGTTTTCTTAGGAAAAGTATTATAACATTTTTTTAATAAAGTAGTATGAAACCGCTGAAAAGGGTCTAAGGATGACAAAATATTGAACCAATTTTCCTCAACACACAGCTGAGCAAATTTATTGTAATTAAATTTACTAAACATTCTTCCACATTTAGATGAAGATTTCTGTGACATCTTATAAACTATGTGACCTAATACCGGATCATGATCAGGCAAATTATTTTTTGTTACATAACAACTTACGAAATTCTACTAAAGTTTGTATAGAAATAATCTAATGCATTGTTTTTGCGAAGAGGTTCTTTAATGTGCAATTATATTATAATAATTTAGAGGAAGTGTCAAATTTTTGACTTTTGAATCTACAGAATTTAGATAATCTATGTTGAAGTCACCTTTTAAAATTGTTGACGTGTTTGCAGTGGCGGCTAGTGGTAATTTGAAATGGGTGTTCAATTTTTCCTATAATTTTATAATTTTTGTAAGGTCAGTTCAAATTTTGTACAAGAGCCAATATCACTGTTCTTTTATTATTTGAGTTTGTATTAAGTGTAGTTATTATTATCAACATCATACTGTTTTCAAGCACTATAACTATTAATAAATGAATATTTTAGTTATTGTAATATTTGTTTTGTTTTTAATACGTTGAAATCTATAAACATTATAAGTTAGTCAACTGATTTTTCTTCATAATTTGAGATTATTTTTAAATATATATGTTATATATAAATATAAGATTATGTAGAAAGCTTTACCTTGATTTTTTTGTAAAAAATATTATTATGTGAAACGTTACCTACCATTTTTGTTTTTATTGTAAATTTAATCATTTTAACAATTTGTCACACATTGTAACATGCTTCCAATTCCACTTACAAAGAATCGGGAAGTCTGTATGGCGCTATGATGGTGAGTTAAGAATAGGGATTGCTTGGGCGCCAGTTTTGGAAACAGTTTGCTCTGCGACCCTGTAGCACATCAGAGTATACTCAAGGTAAACTCAGTGGAGAAAAAAAAATTCCAGGCGGTCACTGCTAAAGGTAGCCACTAAATTAGGATTAAGATACTTATCTCCCTTATACCTTGTACCCTACGGTAGCCTGAAAAAAAAAAAAACGGTCAAGAGCCGGTAATAAAAGAAACACATGGATAAATAACAAAATATATATTTCCAAAAAAATAACACCTCGGTCGAGTATTGGTTTCCCCGGTGTACGGAGAACCAATTATTATCACAAGAACACCGGTCATAAAGATCGGTTGAGTTATACAAGAAACTTATAAAATCAAACAATCAAACGGGAATTTATGATTCCCCCTGTATAGAGAAAATACATTTTTACCTAAATTAAAATTGTACACCAAAAGTATAATTAATCCCCAAAAATAAAATAAATTGAAATAATTAACGGTTCAAAATAGCAGAAATAATTAAGCAGAAAATAATTTTTTACATAAACTAAAATTAATTTTTGAAAAAACAAGCAGGTTGAAATAAACAAACGGTTCAAAATTTAGGAAGCGACTAGCTCCACCCTGTATACAGAAAATTATTTTTTTTAATTAAAGTTAATTTTCAAAAACAAATAAATCGAATTACATAAACGGATAAAAGTTCAGAAAACAATTGTGCTCCAAACTGTACACGGAAATAAAGTTACTAAAAAGAAAATTAATTTTACACACAAAAAAAATAAATTGAATTAAATAATCGGTTTGTAATCCAGGAGGCAATTATGCTCCACCCTGTAAACAGAAAATAATTTTTTTTACAGAAAACTTATTTTCAAAAACAAATTAGTTGAACTAAAGCAGGCGATTTTCTTAAATAAAAAGGAAACTAACCAGTAAAATTAAACTGTATCGAAATATACAACACTGGGGCATATAAGAAAAAATTTTTACAAGGAACAGAATTAATGCTCTATGCTGGGCATTCGATCTAAGAGTTAAAACGAAATCTAGTTGGCACGACGATAGCTAATTTCGAGCTTTTCGTCCGGCTTTTGCAAAATTATTATAGACGGAGGGAAATGCTATCTGGGGCGGACGGTTGTAAAATTTCCAGGAATAGAGGCCGCCCAGGAGATCCACAAGTGGCTCAACCAAGAGGTTTTACAACACTAGATCGCGATAACTAAATTAACAAAAATTTGAAAGAAAGAAAATAATCGCGTCAATTTAATAAAAAAAATGAATGTTTTACTGGGTGGGGTTGTAAAGCTTTCTGGGTTAGAATCTATCCAGGAGATCCGCGAATGGCTCAACCAGGAGAGTTTTGACAACGCCAAAACGCGGTAATTTGACTAATAATAATAAAACAAATTTATATACTGGAGAATTTATATACGAGAACGGCAATTTCGCAAAAGAGAAAAGAACAAATTATATTGAAAGACCTACCTTGAATAATAATCGAAATTGCTGGAGCTAAAGGTTCACTAACTCGGTATCACTTTTCACGACAAGAAAAGAGCTTCGACGACTAAATAAAAAACTATTGGTCACTTCGGTGGTCAAAAAGGCAAGGTCTTGTAATTTTTTCCGCCCTCATACTTATGCCTTTTCAACTATGACGTTGCACGTCGACCAGTTTGGAGTGGGGGCAACCACCACCAGTCTTCGGACAATTTAATACTAATTGGTACAAAAAAATGACCATCGCACACCTTCACAAATAATTTTTAATAACTTGTATAAAATTCGGTGTTTTAATACGAACATGATTTTACAGTACAAACGAGAATATTTTAAACTACGGGGGCTCGCCCAGCTGTTCAAGATCTGCTATGACTAGGGAATTCAGCATACAGGGGACGGGGGGATCTTTAAAGATTACCTACATGGAAATTGATTAAAATATACATTTTTAAAATTAATTAAAAATAAAATTTAGTTACTTAGTCACAACATGTCAAATAAAATATTATATTTTTTAAATATCTTTTATTGACAAATAAAATTAGAACTAAAATGTTTTAAATGTTTATTTCATAAGATCAGTCCCATCACAATACATAATATTACACTCTTCGCAGTTTAACAGACCCCCTTAATCCCCATTTTCAACCAAATTGTTTTTGCAATCAATAGGCCTTATCTCCTTATAGAGATGGATTTTTACTAAAAATTTCGTGTTGAAATCGCTTCTCATTATTGATTTTTTTTTTATTTTAACCCCCCTTAACTCCCCAATATATTCAGATTTTTTTTTTTTTCAATATCAATAGGCTTTATCTTCTTGTTCATATGGCTTTTCGTTTTTACAGTTCATCAAATTTCTAGAGGCTTTCGACGGCTAGACAGAGAAAGCACTACTGACAGGCATCCCGACGGATTTACGCAATGAAAGTACACTCTGCGCATCAAGTATTTCACTATTTCATTCAGACGTAAATGTCAGATGTAAATTTCGCTAAAACATTTCTTTTATTTTCGTTTGTGTTTTTTGCTCATTACAGTTTAATAGAACCTAAGTATGGAGTTTAATAGCAAATTAAGAGGCCGCGTGATTAACAGTCAATCTCGCGAAATAATAGCCAATGTTATAGAGTTTATGAGAAGAGAAGGAAACTTTAATTCACCTTCAATACCATTTAAAAATGTAAATGATCGTGTTGCTGCAGCCACAGGAGTATCTAAAAACACTATCGTCCGCATTTCTGGAGAGAAGAAAAGAATCGATAACCGTGAGATATCGGAATTTCATCACCAAGAAAAACCATTAAAAAACCAAAAACAGTTAATGATATAGATGAAGCTGCACAAGAATCAAATTTTATTTTTTTATTATTAGATAGCTATTTTTGTTTCTGAGTTGTGTTCATTTACAGGCTCAATTTTTTTCCGTTTCTCCTTTTTGATTTTATATGTGGTTTCAAGTTGTTTTTGACTTATTTCGACGTAAATCACAACAACACACTTTTTTAATAAAGCAAACAAGTGTTAAGAGGTATATGTACGTGTAAACTACAATTACAAAAAATTGATATGAAACCCATGAAACCACCAACAAAAATGTAAAGCTAGCTTCCGTACTAGAACATGGTGTCATTCGTCGAGATAATTTATCGTTTTGTTTAATAGATCACGAAATGTAAATATTCCCCTGTTATTTTTTATAAAATTATAAGAGAAATAATTTTTTTTTCTAAATAGTATAGTTTATTATTTTGTAGAAAAACAAAATTTCGAAAATTTTAGTAATGTTTCAGAAACAACCGTTATTAATAATAGGTACCATTTTCCTTAATAAGGTAGAAATAAAATATAAACTATTTCCACGATTTACAAAGGCCTACAAAAAAATTATAGGTATTTTCCGCTATCCTATAAAATTTATATTTTCTGACTCAATTTCAAAAGGTTGAAGGAATTCCAAAACACCTTTTATGGCATAATAATTATTTTCAATTCTACATAATATCTTTAGCTGCTTTTAAAAACGTTCTAAGAAAGTCCAATCAGACCAATTTAATCCCTAAACTATTCCACACTTTTAAAATTTAATTACCTAAAAATATTAAAAACTATTTAAAATAACTTGTTTAGCAGACTGTACAATAGCTATCTTAGTCACACGTAGCGCGTTCTCTGTCTGGGCGTCGAACACCTCTAGAAATTTGATGAACTGTAATTTAGGATTTTTTTTTTTTAATCTCCACCCATCTTAACTCCCTATTTTTAATTAAATTCGTTCAAAATTAATAGGCTTTGTCCCCTTATAGAGCTTGATTTTTGCTTAAAATTTTTAAGTTGATATTACTTTTCATTTTTGATTTATCGTGCAGACAAAAAACGTGACATCGGTCATAAGGACAAAGTAAACCTATAATACTCTTCACAGACTATTTATTATGTAAAGGGTAGAAAAAAAAAAGAATAAAATAAAATAAACAGTTTAAAGTGGTCAACAATAATATTCAACTTCTTTTCTCAAATTTACAGAAATCTGTGAACTTGTAACATGATCTTGTTATTTTATCTATTTTTTATAGTGTTTTAAGCTCTTATGATTTTGGGGAGAGGGTCAGGTTATTAAATAACTCGTATTACTTTGAAAAAGAATGTTAAGCGCCGCTATATTTAAAACTTACTAAACTTGACTATCGATTAATGATAAAAATATAGAAAATCATTAACGATCAAGATATTATAATTAAATAAGGTTTCAGATAAGGTAGCGACAAATTCTAATTCACAGAGACTTACTTATTCAAATTTAAATAATTTATTCAAGACTTATCTGTTAAATAATAGGTAGTATTTAAGGAGAGACTTGTAGAGGCCTTCTTCAATGGAATTCGTATGATATACTTCGGATATCACCAACTGTTAAGTATAAATATGAATATGAATTTTGCTCAAGAGTAAAGTACGTTTATTTTTTTACAAAATCGAAAATTTTCATTAAGAAATTTGCTAAATTCTTCACAAACATCAACAAAAGGAAAGCGTATCATGTTTATAGTAGCTAACGTAATTTATAACGTTTTCAGATATTTACAATCAATGTGTAGAGTTTATAAAAAATAAGAAAATCTGTTTTTCAGATAGATCGGTGTAATTGCATATTTGAATGTAATATTCAATTCTAATCAACTTTTCTTAATGAAAATTTTCGATTTTGTCAAAAATAAACGTACTTTACTCTCGAGCAAAATTCATATTTTTTGACAAACCTCGTATACGGCTTGAAAAATTTGATATGTGATGACTGTATTTTAGGTTTTGGGTCATGCAGGACTTTTTATCAAGAATAACTTTTTTTCCTAAAATCAATAATAAAAATGTTTTCCATATGGTTCCAACTTAAGTAGACACACTGTAGATATGTGGGATGTGACTAACATTTGATACTTATTGTTGTTTTCGAGACATTCTTTATTACCAACTGTGAACTAATTTACCAACAGCCTTATTTTTTAATACCTGAAAGGATCCAAATTAACAATACACCTAATGTTTTTGAACATGATTGATAATTACAGGCAGATATAACTTTATACAAACTATTTAAAGTACATACCATTTTTTAGGTAAAGTTTCTCATTATATTAAATTCAATTGGTTGATTCATTTTTCCGATTCACACTTTTGAAATGAAAAACCATTTATCTCTTTATCTTTATCCAACGTTTAGTGTACATTTCCATTTCCATAAGTAGTTACCTTATCAGAATAATAAATTTTTCCTTTCTGCGGGTTTTGTGGAAAACAAAAAATTACAAATTTTTTGCTTACATCTTACTTCATAGTATTTACAGTTTGGCACAAAATAGATTAACATTTTGAATTAGTGGTTTTAGACACTGAAACAAAATATATAACAAATATTTACAGTCGTAAAACTTTATTATAGGTAAATAGAGCAACATAACCTTAAAAAGTTTTATTTACCTTGCCTTAAAGAACTTTTTTGGGAACAATCGTTAAATTGACACACATACTTTCAATTTATTCAAGTCGCAGTTTTATTAAAACTAAATTTTTAATGAGTTCAATACACAATTAAAATTCTTATATTATGTTGGATTTTTAGAATTTGACAGCTTGATTGGAGATTGAAGAGAGAAAATAAAGTGGGTAGAGACATATAAACACTATTTTGTGATATGATAAGTGGAGGCACTTTGAGTCATATTTTGATTAATTTTAAGTTAATCATTTTATAATTAAAGATTGACGGAATGAAAATGTTTTTATATCATTTAAATCACGCTATTTTAAAAAAATGGCATTTATTATCACCAAAACTGACTAGCTCGAGTTTGACATATGTCGCAAAAGGATAATGCAAAAGTGCAGACACTTCTAGAACCGTCACTGTATCTCTTTATTCTACATCTATGATTTGAAAGATTCGCAGGCTCCGCCCTACTTTGTGACATCACTGCGTGCATAGCGCAAAATAAGATGATTTTAGTGATTTTAAGTAGGTCATTTTTCGTTTTATAGATCTGTTAACGTGTTGACATCTCTTTTTAGCTAGAGACTTTAGAGAAAGCATTTCACTCCCGTGGGCCAAAGAGATGTGATAAGCCAGAGTGCAGTAGCGTACCAAAAAATAGAGATTAACACGTATGAAAACAATAAAATTATTAAAATTGAATTTATATTTTTATGTTATTTATTTTAAAATAATGTGTTTTTATGAAATGTAACTAAGTGTTCACTGCACAAATGTACCAATCGAGAAAATGCCCCTGCGTGTATTTGAAATAGAATATTTTCTACGTCCTTGAAAAATTAATTAATTCGATAATTTGGTGGTTATATTTGTCAATGTTACTCTATATTCTTCCGATTTTAATAGTTTTTTAATTGTATTATTTAGGTTAATACCAAATTTATCTCCCAATATTATAGTTTTCTTTTGCTTTTTTCCTATATCAGAGCTGGTACTTTGACTACTTTTAACACTATTTATTAAATATACAAATAAAATGGAAACAGATGTGTTGATTTGATTTTCTCTTGCCAGATTATTCTCCTTTGAAGATTTTATTTCTTCCCTTAGCACTAACATCTGATTTTGATATATTTCATTGTCATGTTCAAGATTTCTTATAGCAGATACCATATTTTTACTAATTTCATTAATTTCTTTCAAGTAATTTCCCAACTTTATTTGCTATTTTCTAAAATACTTCTTTCTTATTCATAGTTTTTGTTTTTAAAGTAATTTAATTATGTATTTAGGCTAGCGATTCTATCATGTTTTGTTTGAGTATAAGTTAATTTTTTTTTCTTTGTCAAGTACATCTTCAAATTCTAGAGAGCGTCTTTTTCATCAATTTCTTCTTTTAAATCACTTATTATAGTTTCCAGGCGCTCCTTGTGCTCGTCACCGTCTACTTGTTTATTTTGGTACTCTACCGAACAATATATTTTAAATCCTCCTAGTTTAATCACCTTCCGTCTTTCTAAGCAACTTTGATAAAAAACATTAACACATATAATACAAACATAATTGGAAAAATCTTTTTTCTTACATTTGTATTTTTTCTTTTTTCCTAGATACGGACCTGCTTCCTTTAGATTAAATTTATTTAATTAACGTTTTATTTTCTGTAGGCGGACAAAAAGTTAAAAAAAAAAAAATTGTTAAAAACACTATCAAATCAAGTGATCCATCCCATCCCATTGGAAACAAATTATTAGTTATTCCATAGGTATTAACTTTCTTATTTTTCTTTATTTTTTTATTACTGAATGGAAAGCACTTTGTTCTGCGCTTTTTGATATGAAATACATAATTATTGTTATATATATAACAGTAAAAAACTTCAATTTGTACGGAAACAACAGTCTCACGTCTTCATGCTACCACTGATTTTTAATTTTTGTGATATAAAAGTATGTAAATATAAACAAGACATTTGAGTCACAAAATTTAATTTTAAAAAAGGATTTTTTTTTAGTTAACAAGGTTAAAAATATTATAAAAAACCCAGTGTTGGAGACAATTATTAGGGCATAAACCCTTAATAGTTCGAATATAACCTCAAGAAGCATGCCCTTGTGCAAATATGAAGGGTACAGTTAAAAGGCAAGTTAAAATTAAAAAATCTGATGTGTCCAACACATGACTTTCCTATCTAGTTATTATAGGCTTTTTCCGGTTATTTTGTACAACCTATTGCAGCACCTCTATAAATATTTAAAGGATAAACTAAATATATGCATTTTCCACATACATTTAACTCGAAACATTTTTCTCTAGATAACGAAAATACTGAAAAATTTAAATTTAGCACTTTTCCTTCAATTTTTCCAATACGGTCCATTTTAGAAAAATCATATAAAAAACAAAAATTATAGAGATCGATATCATAAATAACTTTTATTTAAACAATTTTCCTAAAAATTTGAATTTTATTACATTTTGTCAAATTTGTCGAATACGGACCATTTAAAAAAAAATTGTATGAAACCAAAATTATAGATAATAATATTGTAAGTAATTTTTATTTGAACAATTTTCTTCTCCAAACATAAATAACAGATATATTCCATAAAATATAAAAACGGCCTCCCATAAAGTACCCCCCCAGATGTTCCGACTTTGTCCAAAATCTAATCATTTCACGTCAGGCCGAAATAAACCTTAAGTTTAAAATTTAAAGTTTTTTTCTTTATCCGTTTTTGAGTTTTATTCAAATTTCGAAATTTACACATTTTCTCAAATATCTCGAATACGGTCCATTTTAGAGAAATTATGCATAGAACAAAAATTATAGAAAATTATATTATCAACAACTTTTATTTGAACAATTTTTATAAAAAATATTTTTTTTTACATTTTGTCAAATTTCTCGAATACGGACCATTTTAGGAAAATCTTGCATAAAACAAAAATTATAGATAATTATATTAGAAGTAACTTTTATTTGAAGAATTTTCTTCTCCAAACGTAAATAACAGATATATTCCATAAAATATAAAAATGACCACCTATAAAGTACCCCCCCAGATGTTCCGACTCTGCCCAAAATCTAATCAGCTCATTGGACGCTGAAACAAAGCTTAAGTTTAAAATTTGGTGTTTTTCTGTGTATCGGTTCATGAGTTATGCGTTATACAGACACACACACACACACACACACAGACACACACACAGACACACACACACACAGACACACACACACACACACACAGACATCATCGCGAAAATAGTCAAAACGTAAAAATCCGTCGAAAACTCGAGGTCGAAAAAAATCATGATTCCTATACTTTCCTTATATCTGTATACAGATAGGAAAGTAAAAAGGAGAATATGTGATAAATATAATTGAAATTTGGTTTGAATTTAGAGGAAAATTGAATAATTAATATTAAAAATACGTACTGTTAGTTACGTACACTAGTTATCCAAAAAGTTTAGCAATCATCTTCCTTAATAATATTGCTAAATTTTCCTGTTATTTTCTTTGAAATAGTTATTATGAAATTCTAAATCCATAATTTATATATTTGTTTAAAAACGATATTTATTTATTTTCTCGATTCTCCATGTTTAGGCGGTTAAAGTGACAGCGCTGACAGATGACTACCTTTTCAAAATGAACATAGAATTAAATTTGTAGCCAAGAAGAACTTGTTAGATTTAAATTTGATACCTATTTCTTTTTTATCTGCTTTTTCTTCTTTGCTTGCCTCTAAATTTTTTAAGATACTTATTCTAGTCTTCAAAAATTCCTTAAATTATTGTAACGAGGGTAACTTATTCTTAAACCTAGCTTCTTCCCAATTTTGTTTTGTCTTTTCATGAATTTCTATCTACACCTTGTTTTTCTAAATAAGTTAGTATTTTTGCATAAGAAATAAGAATTTTACGTTATTCTGCAGAAGTTCCTTTAACTGCTGCAGAACGTGTCATTAAGGATTGTAGTTGAAAATTTATTAAATTATAGTCGTCATTGAATACCTAACCCAACAGATCCTAAGCTATATTATATTTATGCTCCACAAAATCTATTTCTTCCTACATTTATTTAGCTCCCTCCGCTACAATACGTTTTAAGAAGTGAAATTTCTCTATATTAGAAAGAGAAATGTTATCATGTATTAAAAACTTGTAAGTAACTGTTAATTTAAGCCAATTTTCAGGTAAAGCATTAAAGGTAGGCATATTTATAATTGGTAACATTTTATACCTCCACCAGTTTTTTCATTGTTAATACTTATATTTTGCATATTATCTGACCTAACTGAAATATTATCGGATACATCCCCTAAATGATTTATACTTAAAATATGTTTTCCTGTACTTATGACCTTGTCAAAACAATTATCAAAGGTATCCCTTTCCATTATTTGAGCTTAAAATTGCTCATCACTAACAGATATTTTTATTTCCTGCTGATAATCATAAATTTTGATTTTTAATAACCCCATTTTATATAATTTAGCCTCAATATCTAATAAAGTTATTTTTTCCAATGTTTCATTAATTCCAGCACCCACAATGTCATCTATAAATTGCTTCAACTTAGTGAGGCGAGATTTCACCTTTACCCTCTTCCTAATCAACTTCTTCATATCTTCCATTTTTCTAATTCTGGAACCTATCCAACTCTATGCTCCAGTATATGCGGGCGATGGACCATTCTTTTAGCATTAAACCTCTAACTGGTTCAAACTGTAAATTCTATATTTATGTAACATAAATTATAAGTTATATTTTCTATTTAAATGTTTATTCCAAATTTTGTATGACACTGTCTTTCCAAATCTACAATAGGGTCGTTGAATTTGAAACTTGATCAAGCGAGCGTCGAGGAGACCGAAAACCGATGACGTCACAATGGAGCATTGAAAATAAAACAGAGTAAAAAACATACCCTCATTTTTTTTGTGAATATTATTTCTGGTTTGTGTGTCAAAACAGTGAACAGAAAGTGAACAAAATTGAAAAACTTAATAATTAGGGGAAATAGCCCTGAAATGCAGCACATACCACAAATGCTCGCTTTGCTTTTAAACTATATTACTGTTGTTACTGGTGCTTATACTTAAGCAGGGAAAATGGACCATTTTAATGCATATTTTATTTTTTTTATGATACAAAAGTAGTTCGAATTTTGAGATTCAAGTTTGTTTCTAAGTTAATTAATAGAGATAGAGACAAAGACAAATTTCTCCCTGTTCTCGATCCTTCTGCTCTGAGAACATCGAGCTCGCTCCACATTCTCGCTTTATAGTGAAACACACAATTTTGGAATCGATCGGAGTGTCAATTCAAACACGTTTGCAGCGCTCGGAGATCTCCGATGATTATATCTAACGCACCAAATGGCGGTTTGTAACAACATTCATTCGCCTTTTATTAAAATAAATATATTTTAATAAATTTAACAACAACGCCAAAACTAGGCTACCACCTACTACCAGAGGGAGAATTTATTTTCAATAATGATGCTAGTAATGTGAGAATTGGAGGAGTGTTTTTACAGAATCAGGAGAGAAAAGAAAGAGTACTGGGATTTTTTAGTAAAGTGCTCTCAAAATCTGAGCGAAATTATTTCGTCATGAGAAGAGAACTAATGGCAGTTGTGAAATGGCTGATGCAGTTTAAGAACCCGGAAAGCCAAATTGCCAGATGGATCGAAGGACTTCAAGAGTACAACTTTAAAATCGAACACAGAGCCGGCATAAGTTACAGAAATGCCGATTCTCTTTCTAAAAGACCGTGCCAAGCAGAGTGCTTTACTACAACAGAGCAGAATTCAAGCATAATGGACTGTAAGGACAACTGTAGTCAATGATGAGTGGGCCACAGCCAAACTTAGGGAAGAACAGGAGAACGATCCCGTTTTAAAGAAGATGCGACAATGGAAAGAGCAATCGTCAATTTACTTGGTAAAAAGTATCAAATCTTTCTCAAGTAGTTAAATCATACTTGTATCAGTGGGTCTTTCATTCTGGAAGAAGGTTTAATAAAGTGAGTACTAAAAAATGATGATGGTTCCCAAAACAGAAGACAGAGAGTTCGTGAAAGGTTTTATTGGATGAAAAGTTCCGATGATGTAAAGGACTGGTGTAATAAATGTACCGCCTTTGTTATGAGTAATAGACCCCAACAAAAAAGGAAGGTCCCCCTAAAGCAGTACAATGTCGAAGCTCATTTAAAAGGATTGCCTTGGATATTGCTGGACTATTCCCTATGACCAAAGGTAGTAATAAATACGTGTTGGTAATTTTGGAATATTTCACGAAGTCTATGCCATTCCAAATCAAGAGGCCGGTTAATAATAGAATTTATTAGTAGATTTGGAGTGCCTTTGGAGATCCACAGTGACCAAGACAGAAATTTTGAAAGCCAGCTTTACCGAGGAATCTGTGACACAATAGGCACGAATAAGACCAGAGTGGTTGAGCGAATTAATGAGGCAATAGACAGATACCTGTCAAAAGTGGTTAGAACCATCAGCGAGATTGGAATCAGTATCTTTCGCTCTTCCCAATGGCATATAGATCCGCCTTTAATGAAACTACAGGCCAAACACCAGTAAAGGTGCTGTTCGGGCGTGAGATAAGACTATCATGTGACCTCGAGTTTGAAAGCTGATCTGGAGAAGACATAGCCGGTGAAGATTATGTGATTTAGCTACGAAGAAAAATGGACGATATGCACGAGTTAGTTCGCTCGCATCTTCAAATCGCCAGCGACAAAATGAAGAGACGATACGATACCGAAGCCACAGAAGGATATTTCAAGGAAGGCGAAAAAGTCTAGCTTCACAACCCAAAAAGACAAAAGGGTTATTCTTTAATGCTTCAAACGTCTTGGGAAGGTCCGTACCTCATCAAATAAAAATTATTGATGTCATTTACCGTATAAATAAGATCGCGAATGGTAAACTGAAGGTAGTACACCAAAACCAGCTGGCGCCATTTAAGGGTGACCATAACGAGGAAGAAGAAGTAAACCAGCTCCAAGAAACACCTGACTTTGTCTTTAAAAAATTATGGGTGCATATGGAGGTACCGCAAAACAAGACATTGTGTTACAACTGAGTAACAACAATTCTGCTCACGATTCCTCAAGACTACTCGCTGACATCTGTGTTCCGAAAGAAGTTTGGTCGATTGCCAGGACTTTAATATCAGTTATTAGCCCCTGGAAAAGCATGGAAACTTCAAGGTGGATCGGGTTATCTTTTCTATTTGGTAACAAAGAACACCTTTCGAGATCGATTGACTTATCATATATGGGAAGCATTACTCAGTCTGAGGGATCACGTACAATCTCGTCCAATGTACAGAAACTAGCCATGCTCAAGATAGAGAGCAACCAGTTAAATTGGTGGATAATTATCTCCACATTCTTTTTACTATAATAGCTCATAGAACTGATTTCTAGTAGTTATTTAATTTGTTTTTTCATCAGATAGTTCCTTCTAGAGGATATCAGGAATCGGTTTTGTTAACGATTACCAACTTTTTCCCTTTCTTCCTCCCTTCTATATATCTAGTTAACTCTTTACCCCGCCTCTCCATCTATAATTTTAATATAATTTCCCTTTTTTAACTTGTGCTTTTGATTCAATTTTGATTTTAAACTCAATGATTTTTTCAATTACCACATAACCAGACAATTTCTGGTTTAGAACTTATTATAGATTTGATCTAGGACTCTCTTTTTTTATATAACAATATTAGATATGTTTATAGACCATTTATATACCCCTTCTCGGCACACTTAATTAAAGTTTTTGACAGTGACTCCCTCCCAACTTGTGTTGTGATTTTGGCGAAGTTTTTTCGCGGTTCAGTTTGTCCAATATTCGCAATATACTGCATGCAAATAAAACATAAAGTCTCAAAATCAGAAGAGTCGCTCCTTCTTGTTTTCTTCTCGGTTGAAGCTCCTTCCTCCTTTTTTAGCATTGTCAATCGCGGCCCTTTTATGCCTATCCCAGGTTTTATATTTTTATTATATACTTTAGATCATTCCATCTACTATGTATCCCTACAATTTTAGACCTGATGATGGCCCATAGTGGCCGAAACTAGTAGCCATTAAAAAACAATCTGTGAAAAATGACCGCTTATATAGACCAAAAATGCTACATTCTACTGGCGTTACCACTACAAAAGTGACATTGTCACACCCACAAATTGGTCTGACAACGCTTTCCTTGTTAATGGACCTTTCTTGACCCACTTATCATTTTAAACAGGAAGGATTTTATATGACATTTTATACAAATTTAGTTTTCCAGTCTATTCTGTAGAGGGAGCATGAATCGCAGCTGTATATTGTATATCACGTGAACATGTTGTGCCGACTGTATCAGATCCAGAATATGGCAACGCCGTAAACTTATAATTTATAATATATTTTTATATGATGCTTTTTAAATATATCTTATGCGTATTTGATATAAAATAATGGTCGAAATAAATTAGTTTCTAGTATCTTAATAGGAACTTATTTAAAGAGGGCACATATTCATATTTCTTGATATTTAAAGGCAGCTATTCCCCTAAAAGAAGAAATTTCGTAATAATATGAATTTGTAGATTGAGATTTGATCCTAATAGTAATGAGTCTACCTTGAGTCGTGATGTCTCCAGTCACGTCTTGGATGAGTGATCGCGATAAAAAAAAAATTTAAACTTAATCTATCTTGCGGTAAGCTGAAAAAATTTTGGGCATCTGGGGGATACTTTATAAGGTGTCGTTTTTTATATTAAGAAAATAAATAGCCTTGCAGTATATTTATAAACATATTTTATTTAATAAAACAAACTTTCATTTAGTAAGCAGGTGGGAGAAAGTCGACCTTACTTCGTATATTACACAATAAAAAAAGTGATTCTGCCAGAGAAAATATATAAAATACACTATGAAAAAGTTAGACTTTTGATCCACTCTTACATACCTATTACGATTTAAGAGGAATAGTGGCCTTTAAATTAAGAAATATTATTAAATACTAAGATATTATTAGGAACTTCGATAATAAAGACATTTAGGCTTAAAAAATATTTTATTAAAATATGGGCAAAACGAGTTATAAAAAGTTAACAGGTAGATACAGAAAATATTCACAATTAGTTTAGTTTGACATTCCGAAAATGATGTAAAAGACTCCGAGATGTAATCCTACTCGTAAAAATAGAAGAACAGTTTTCTTTAAACATGGGCCCACAAAATGCACAATAAGGGAGTTAAGGGCCTTGTGTAGAGTCATTTTAAGAAGCACTTTTTTTAATAGCGAGTTCAAATAAGAAAATACACGAAAATTTCCGCATTTAAATAAATTTTGCCCACTAATCATTTGAAAATAAAAAATTAAACATCTTATCAGAAAGTGTAGTATTGGTAGGCGTTGAAATTGTTTTTCTATAAAAATTTTATGAATAATTTTTCGATAAAATCGATTAAAGTAATGGTTTCCGAAAAAACTGAATTGGAAGATTTTGCTGCAGCCCATGCTAAAAATGCGAATCTTTGAAATGGTGTAAAAAAGCTTTGAGAGGGACTGATAGTATTTTTTTTTAATGTTCGTGGGTAATAGCACCGTCCATGAATTTTTACACCATTTCAACGACACCATTTTTTGACATGGGGCGCAGCAGAATCTTTCCATTTAATTTTCTCGAATTCCTTTGCCTTAATCGATTTGCAATAAGGGTAGTTTTTACTTATACAGGGTGTAACAAAAAGATGTAGCTACATTAAATTTAACCACAGTTTCTGGGGTCGAAAATAAGTCGATTCAAACTTGCTTATATAAAAAAGGGATAGTAAAAAAGTTGCAGGGTGTTACAGTAGGAATTTTAGAAGTTACTTTGTGTTCGTACTCTAAAACGGCTTAAAATATTTTTATAAAATGTACATGGGATCTTAGTATATAGTGACCACGATATAACTAACAAAGATAAGATATTGCGCCTGAATGGGAGGAGCCTAAGCGGCTGGCCTACGTCACTCGCAGCGTCTTTTCACCATTGTTATTAGTTTTTAACGTGATTTACTTTGCAATAGACGAGTTTGTGAATGTTTTTTGACTATTTATTATCTAAAACAATGCGTTGTGCAGTTTACGGATGCCATTCTGACAATGAATCGAAAAAAAATCCGTGTCCCAACGTAAAATTTTTCCGATTTCCGAAAATAGGAGAATTGTGCAAAAAGTGGATTCATGCTACGGGAAGAAAAGACAAGTTCAACGTTAAAACGTCTTATGTTTGTTCCAAGCACTTTGCTGAAAGTGACTTTAAGATAAATTTGCGACATAAGTTATTGAACTATACCCCAAAATGTTATCGTCCGCTAGAAGATCATGCAGTGCCGAACTTAAAACTACCCTATGGGGTACATGCAAAGCCTGCTGAAGCTGCTTCAGGACTTGATGCAAGTATTAAAAAAAGGCAGAGAAAGCAATTGGTTGACGAACTATTGAACACGTAAGTACACATAAAATTTCTAACCTTAAAAACCAATATTCTTAACTTTGTGTAAAATTGGGCATTGTCATAATTTTGGTAATTTTTATATTAGTAGGTCTGGTGATGGTACTGGTGGTAAAAATAATGATAGTACGTTAAGTAGTTCGGGCAGTAGTCTGGTACATAATTTTGATGGTGCTTGCATGAGTGATATTCCTTCGACATCATCTAATGATAATAAGTCGTAATTTAAGTAGTTTTGAATGTACCTATTTCTGCATCTAATTTTCAACTTAATTATTTGTTATTAACATATGTTTTACATTTTAGGGTGCAAACTGACGTGACTGCCACCACAATTGATTCTGTGACAAACTCACTAAATGAAAAAACCAGAGAAGTAGCAGAATTAAAAGAAACACTGTCTGCCGTCGAAAAGGTTTTTTCCAAAAATCAAATTTCAAAACTAAAGCACCAGAAGCGGATTCAATGGTCTACTACCGAAATTGCAAATTCCATTGTATTATATGCCGCTGGACCCAGAGCATACAGGCTTATGTTAAAAAAAGGGTTTCCATACCCTGCAGTCTCCACACTAAGAGCTTGGCTAAAAAAGATTTAAATTCAACCAGGGATTCTTAAAAACATCTTTAAACTTGTAGAATTTTCTGATTTTAATAATAACGATAGAGTTTGCATTATAATGTTTGATGAAATTAAAATCAGGAAAGAATATATCTATGATCGGTTAGAAGATGAAATTCTGAAGCCTTTTGCTTATGCACAAGTAGTCATGATGAGGGGGCTATTTAAGTCATGGAAACAACCAATCTTTTATGATTATGACTTTAAAATGACAGCTAAAACTTTGTTTGAGATCATCAATTTTTTGGAAAGTTCAGGTATGTCTAAAAATTCATCAGAAGTTTTAAATTTTAATAAATATTATTCTGCAGGTTTTCCAGTAGTGGCCATGGTTTCTGATTTAGGAGGTGGAAATAGAGGACTTCATACTGAGCTGGAAATTTCAAAATCAAAACCTCACTTCTTGAATCCTTGCAATGGGGAAAAAATATATGTCTTTGCTGATGTGCCCCATCTTTTGAAGTTAATCAGAAATCATTTTGTGGATCAAGGTTTTATTCATAATAATGGAAAAGAAATCAACAAATCTATTGTAGAATCCACATTAGATGCTACAGCCGTTTCTGATCTCAAAATTACGCACAAAATTTCGAAAGAGACACTTAATGTAGTTGGGGCACAAAGGCAAAAAGTTAAATTTGCAGCTAAGCTCTTTTCCCATACGATTTCAAAAGCCATTAGTAGATGTGGAACACTTGGATATCTTCCTGGTGATATGAATTGGACCGAATGTGCAGACTTTTTTAAAACTGTAAGAATTTCATTGCAATACATTTTGTTTTTATTAATTTATTATTTTGTAGGTAAACGATTGGTTTGACGTTTTTAACGTCAGTGTACCTTTTAGTGACACAAGAGCCAGGAACCGAGGTTATGGCCTGGAAGTTGAGCAGCAAAATGAAGTAATCGATCGAATGTCTGAAGAAGTTTTAAATATCAGAGTAAATGGAAGAAAAAGTTTACTTCCATTTCAGGATGGTAAATAATTTGAATAAATTAGTTTTGTTTTTAATAATTTGTGAAAATTTAACTAGGTATTCTGATGTCCAACAATGCCTTGAAACTTTTGCTTGAAGATTTAAAAAGAAGGTTTGATACGCAATACATTCTTACTCGGCGTTTAAATCAAGACATTTTGGAGAATTTTTTTGGTATAATTAGAGCAAAGGGAGGGCTCCATGACCATCCCAATGCCCTAGAATTCAAATACCGGTTACGCTCATATATTATGGGAAAAAATTAAGGTGCATATTCAGATTTCTCCAATGTAGAGGCAGACGATACTCCAGACTTGCCCATGAGTGGCCAAATGATAGATAAATTGGATACTAGTAATAATCCCCTCCTAATCGTAAATGATCCACTAATTGTTGTTAATGCCAATGAACAAGATGAAGTTATATCCCATGAACTCCACGAATTGGAATATGATGGCTTAGAAAATTTAGCAGGGTACATTTATTTCAAATTAGGTTATTCCAGAATTGAATACACAAACAAACCATTTTATACTTGGCTTGATCACGTGGATGAAGGAGGTTTATGCAAACCATCGGATGAATTTCTTTTAAAAATGGAGAAACTGGAAAATATTTTTACTAGTGTAAATGGAGATACTCTACTGGTTTGCAAAAATTACATCAAAAACTTGGTGTCGAAAAGTGTTCATGTTGATTGCTCAGACTCAGCAAAAAATTTATTTTTTAGATCACGTATGTATTTTCATCTCAAAGAATTAAACAAATCGCTAAGAAAACCAATTGTAGGCAAAAGAAAGATGAAAAAAATTGCCACATAACTGTTCTAATATCTTATTTTTTCTAAGACGTTTTTAGCCCATAAATATAATTTATGTATTTTATTATTAATAAATTTTGTTTAAATATAGATTATTTATTTTATTTTAAATTAATTCACCTTTCAATCCTAAAGCAAGATCACAAGTGTTTTTTGACACAAACAATATACATACCGGGTGTCTGCGCGGATACAAAATTGTTACATAATCCCAAGTGTGACCTCATATTAAAGCTAATTTTATTAGGAATTTAAGGCAACACAAAAAACTATCCTAAATGTATCCATATTACACCGGTCACAAATGTTAATGAATAATATTTTTAATTATTTAATTAATTTTTAATTTAGATAAAATAATATGAAGTTAATTGAATATAAAATCTATATATAAAATCACATTCCAAAAAAATCCACTTTCTCAACTTAAAACCATCAGAAATAAAGTAATCCAAAGTTTTCGCGCGGACACCCGGTATAAATTATATTATTACAAATAAATTTCCCTCTAATTTACAAATTAATTTACCCTTCAACACTAAAGCAACACAAAATATATTACATAAATTTTAAAATATGGGCAAATATTTTAAAATTTTTATTTTATTTAATGTCTTTATTTTTATATCTTTAAGCATGTGTACACTATTTAATTTTGTGCTGTTACGGACATTTTTTCTAAAGATACACAAAATCCAAACATCTAAATACAAAGACAAACAGAGTAAATACGCTTTAACCGTACATGCAAATTTGAATAATACGCTGCGAGTGACGTATTGCGCACCACGAACGAGTTTTGGCCACGGGAATAGCATGCCCTGTACAGTGACTAATAAAATGGGACATTTAAAATTATTTTAATTTTTTTAGGTTTTGCAAGGGTTCCGCACCCCTTTGGTCTCCCTACTTTTTTGGATTTTTCGTCTCCTTTTATTTGTGAAAGCCTTGATTACTAAGTTATAGGCCCTAGAAGGAAGGTAATAGTGAAAAATACAATGAACGTTTTCTATTAATCTTAACTTAGACCTCTGAATATTGGTTCACGATTTTTTTTTAGTATTTCATTTACAATGATTACCTTGTATTATTGATCACAATGAAATTGCAAAAAAGTAAAATAAAATCCTGAAGAAATATTCACTGGTTAAAGTTAAGATTATTAAAAAATTCATTTTATTTTTCACTATGACCTTCCTTCTGGGCCATATAACTCGGTATTTAGGCCTTTATAAACAGATACTCATAAGCAAACAATGTTTAATACAAATGCAGTATTTCAGTGGCGTCCTCTTTTCAAGTTAATTCCATTGTATAAAAAAGTAGGGTGGTCAAAGGGGTGTGGAACCTTTCCAAAAACCTTTATAATTAAAACAATTTTAAACGTTTCTTACTCTATTTTATTGATCATGATTACTGTACATTCTCAGAAAAATATTTTAAGCTGTTTTAGAGTACGAGAACAAAATCAATTACAAAATTTTAACTTTAACACCCTGTAACTTTGATAATATCCTTTTTTTATACAAGCAAATTAGCTTAAATCGACTTATTTTCGACCCCAGAAACTGTGGTTAAATTTACTGTAAATTTTTTTGTTACACCCTGTAGAAATACTTAAGATTTTGTATGTAGAAAAATCAGTACCAAAAAATAAATTGTATGGAAAATACATCCCTAAACGCTTACCAATATCACCCATTCTGATGAATAATGTTCCAGGGTATTTCTCTCTTAACTTTAAAAAACCATGTCCCCGTCGTGTAAAGGCCTTAGAAAGTTGTTTTTCCTAAACTTTTTTTGAAGTACATGTTGTAAGTGATCTTTACTAATAGAAAAAAGTAAATTTAATGTAAGTTATTTATTGTTACATTTTGCAGAAGACGACAAACATGCAAAATGTCACTTCTGTCCCTGTCCCCAGTTCGAAAACTTCAACATTAACCATATTTTGCAAGTAAAAATAATTCCTTAAAAAAAAGCATTTACTTGCTCTACAAGAAAATGTGCAATTCTTGCGAAAAACCAGGAAGAAAAATTTAATTGTGAACAAGTTAAATTTGTCCCCAGTGTTTTAGGTCACATCTGTCTCGCTTAATAATAGCATTCCTGCGCGTTCATAGATGTCGCTGCCATCTAACGTCATTGCCTGAACAGTTCAGTTCTTTATCGTGTTTAACAGTGAAAAAATGTTATTGTCGTTCCATTTTTAGAATTTTGTGGTGAAAAAACGTGGCAAAAAGTAAAAAGGTATGTACAAGCAATGCAAGTCCTTACTGTCCCTTGACAGAAATGTATTAAGTATGCAAATTTGACGTTATTTGGTACTTTTATACTAAAAACAGATGAAAGTACATACAAGTTCAATTATAATTGATAGGTAAACAAATTCTAAAATTTTTCAGGGCAGTAAAACGTTATAAATGTCACATCTGTCCCATGTCACTTCGGTCCCTATTTTTAATAATTTAAAAAGGGACAGATGTGACTTAAGTGGACAGAAGTGACACTAATATTAAACTTGTTGGTACATTAACATAAAGTAGACAATATTGATGAACCCATATCGTTAATTATACACAACGTCACAATGATATTACAGTACCAGAATTAGAAGTAGTAAGAAGCGTACTTTACTTCAAACTAACATTTGTAGGAAATGAATATTTCATCAAATCAAAAAAATATTGATATTAAAAGCTTGACTAAGAGACTTAAGATATTAAAAAATGAAGCCGCTGAGAAAAGAAAAGAAAAAAAGACGGCCAAGTATGAGGAAAAAAAGCGAAGGGAGAAGCAAAGATACCATGAAAAGAAACAAGCGAAACTTACTATGCAAAAAGTACGCGATATAAATATTTCGACTCCTAGGTGCCCGTCAACATTACCAGAAGCAAAAAGCTCGAAGTCGGCTTTGATGAGGTCGACTATGTCACAGGTTTTATATTTTTAAAAATATTTATTTTTACTTAAAAATAACAAAAATTATATTTTTCAGGAACCTAAGATAACTAAAAAATAGCTAAGGTGAATTTTGATTTCTGAGGAAAACGGAAAACACAACATTTCATACTTTAAATGGGAAACAAAAATAGAAAAAAGAAGTAGAAGTAAAAGTTCAAACCAAAGTGTGCATTGAAAGTACCATAGAAGATCTTCGTAACTGTTTCAAAAGTAACTTAAAAATAATTATGCCTCATCACTATCAAGCTAATCACCAACAAAATTAGATCCGTTTGCTCCGGGATCAAATAACAGAAAAAGAAGCAATTATAAACATAGATTTTTCGGAAAATTACATGTGCAAATTTAATGAGGAGTGTACACAAAGTGTACACTTTGGAGGATCTCGAAGGCAAATCTCTCTTCATACAGGAGTTATTTATCTTAAAAACAGAAATAACGAACAAGAGTGCATCTCTTTTTTTGGTGTGTCAAATGATTTACTTCGCAAAGCATGTGCAGTGTGGGCCCATCTTAAACCCATCTTAAACTTGTTGCACGAAAGAAGCATTAGTATTTTTTATTTTGTTAGTGATGGACCAACATAACAATACAAAAATAAGACAAATTTTCAGCTAATGTGCTATTTTGCTACACTTTCTAAAATAGACTTTCTTACATGGAACTTTTATGAACCTGGACATGGTAAGAGTGTGGCTGATGGTGTTGGAGGGGCACTTAAAAGAGTTGCTGACCAAACAGTTAGCCATGGGAATAGTATCACATCTGCGTCAGATCTCATTAAAAGCGTTGAACAAAATAGTAGTAAAATATTATTGTATGAAGTTACAACTGGTCAAATAAATGAAATAATTGAACTGTCCATAAAGATCATTATAGAAAATTCAGTATCAGTTCCAAATACCATGCAAATACGTCAAGTTGTTTGGTCACAGGAAATTAAAGTTAAAGCATAGAAGCTGTTTTAATTGTAACACAAAATCTACATGTGATTATATTCTATTAAAACCATCAGAACATTCGTTTGATAAAAATTAGTTCCAAATGTAGAAAAAAAAAAGACAAATGCCTAGCAGACTTTAACAATTAAATTGCTCCAAAATATATTGACACTGCTGCGACACACAAAGAAAAATTAAGTGGTGACGAAGATGACACACCTTTATCATATTTTAAACAGAAGATGATTTCAGAAAATTGTAACCACGTCATGTGTGTTAATAAAGCTGAAATTAAAAAAGATGTATGGCTACTGATCCGATTTAAATCAGAGTCAAAGCAAGGAAGCAAACCTTTAAAATACATATGCCAAGTAATAGAAACGGAAAATAAATTTGAGGGAACTTTTTTACGGAAGAGGTCGACCAGAGATTTTCAAGGATTTGTCTATGGATTTCCGGACATTGCAGACATTTACGAATTCAATTATGAAGATGTAATGGGAAAACTGGAAGAACCAAAAAAGTATGGTCGTAAGATATTAAAATTTAAAATTTATACTAGTACTGAATAATGTTTTAAAATACTTTAGTGGTTAGCCTATGACTGTTTTGTATTTTGTAGAATGTTACTCTTTGTGTTTTTTTAATGTTTTTAAAAGACCTATTTATGTTTCAACCATAATAAACAAATAAAACTGGAGACGAATTATGTTGTCACACCTGTCCTCATTTCGGTCACTACTGTCTCTTTACATTTGTTGCCAATAAAAAATTATTTTATAATGTTGCAGTTATTTTAACTTTCAAAGCTTCTCTATTGATCCCCAACTTAGCAATAAAAAACGTGCTATGATTAAATTAAGTAGTAACTGTTTCAGCAGAACAGAATTAAATTAAAAATATATATCTATGTCTTTTTTGGCATTTGTCGTTTTCACAGTTTCGTGGTCATTGTTAAAATAAAGTAAAAAACCGATTAAAAGACTTCGTCTTCTATCAATTTTGCCAGTCACCTGCCAATACAAATTATTGCTTGTCTTGTATTTGAACATTCATTTTACAAAATTTAAATCGTACAAAATCATTCAGAGATCTTATTACAACGTATTGCAAACAAAATAAAATCGCAAAATTTTCTTCATTTTTTAAAGTTCAGCAGATGAATGATTAAGGGGCAAAATTAGTACAATTATGGAAATTTTCGTAAACTTTTTTCTTATTTAAGGACCGCGCACTTTTCCTTTTGGCAAATGGTTTTCGGTCGAATCTTCTGAATTTTATATATAAGTATGGCAGTTTTTGACCTCCTGTTTAAAAATGTTCATGTGCATAAATTTTTCCTTTTACTAGTTTTTGAGATTAAACTTGTGAATTCTCATAATTTTCAAAAATTCGTTAAGAGGAGTATTTACTTGGCTGTAGAGCGGAGCATGCAAGGGTTTCGTAGTACCCCACTTTTAAAGTTTATTTTTGACTTATTCTAAAAGAAAAAAATATATACGTGTAGATAAAGGATAAATCTATGCTCCTCTGGAGACACTTTTTTAAAATTTGAAACTGTTTTTTCTAAAAAAAAATACAAATCTCGACATTTTTTACCCATTTTCTCAATTTTTTTTAGAAAAAACTAAATTGAATTTTGAAAAAGTGATTCCAGAGGAGCATAGAATTAACCTTTACCTACACGTACATATTTCTTTCTTTAAAAAATAGTCAAAAATAAACTTTAAAAGTGGGGTACTACGAAACCCTTACATTGCAAGATTTTTCGTCTGGCGCCTCTGATAGATTTTTAAGAAATTAACATTTGTGAATGAAAACAATTTATAATATATTTTACTGATGTTTTACGAGGGATGAATAAATTTTACGTATTTGTACACCTTATTTTTTACGTAATTTATTTCTGTAATACTAACAGCAGTATGCATAGTCGATCGCCAGCGACTCGCCAGCGACTCGCCAGCGATTCGCTGGCGATCCGCCGGCGACTCGCCGGAGATTGTCACCGGAATGTCATTTCACGCAAGTTTTCATGTTCTTTTATAGGGAAAAATTTGATATTCGTTCATTGTTTTTTGAGTTTTAAGAAATGAATCATGAATAAAATGCGAGAGATACCGGTGATAATCCCTATAAAAGAAAATAAAAACTTGCGTGAAATGACATTCCGGTGACAATCTCCGGCGAGACGCCACCTTTTTGGGCTTTCGCCGGCGGATCGCCAGCGAATCGCTGGCGAAACGCCGGAATGAATCTCTGGCAAGTCGCTGGCGATCGACTATGCATACGGCTGTAAGATTGGTATATATATTATATGCAAGGGTTTCATAGTACACCAATTTTGCGGATTATTTTTTAATTTTACTAAAAGAAATTTTATGTACAGGTAAAAGCTTAACCCATACCACTCTGGAGTCACTTTAAAAATATGAGAATCAGTCTCTTTTGAAAAAAATCTAAGAAAAGAAACAAAAAGAAATAGAAATGTTAAAAAATGCTAGAACAATATATTTAATTTTTGCCTACAGGAGCATTTATTTTTATTACAATAAAAATAGAAATACGATAAAGCTTTTTCGTCTAGAGGGTGACACCAACAAAATATATATCTTTGTCTACTATTTAGTGATTTGAATTCATGTTATTTTTTACATACAGTAATTTCGCTCAATTATATTAAATTAATTTTATCATTTATGTATTAAAAAATATATATCCGAAATTGGAAGGTATACACTGAGATGTGAATTATAAATATGTTTTTGTTTAATGAATACCTCTTCGAGTCAACAATAATTATTAATTCCAGCATGTTAATATCTCTTCAATCCGTTAAAGTAATGTAAATATTTTTTCTTGCTTTCGCACATGGCTTTGACTGTCGCACCATTTGAGGCGCGTTGCAAGAGAAAATTTTCTAAAAAGTTAGCCAATGTCTATAAATGAGAGAAAAACGATTGTGACAAGCTGATTTTGTATTGTGGAAAAGACGGAAATGAGTCACTGCTTTAAAATTTTGAGAAATTTTTAAAAAATCTCCTAAAATCTTTTATTTAGTTTTAAAGCCACCCGATATGGCATGGACCATAAATTCAGAGCAAAATAAGATTTTTTTTCTATATAACTTCTTATCGAGACATTGTAAGATAAAAAAAACAGACAATTAATTAAAAGCGTACTCACAATTTTTTAGGTATAGAAGTTTCAATGCTATACTGTTTTCCAAATTATGAAAATACTAAAGAATATTAAAAAAAAAGAGCCAATTAAAGAATGTGTTAATATCTACAGAAGAACATCGTATTTTTTTTTTTTTGAAACAAAGAGTGGTCGAAAATTGTGAAAATAACAACATATTTTTATTTCACAAAAATAATAAGTTAGTTTTTGTTTTTTATGTAAATCATATCATTTTCAAGGCAATAAAATAGAAGAAAAGTCAGCGAATACCGATTTCAAAAAGGTCTATTAGTTTTTATAGGAAATGGAAAGAGAAAGAACGCTTTTTAATCAAGTTAAAATTCGTTACTAATTTCGCGGTTTCTCTTCGACGATGTCCGGTCTCCGTCTTGTTTAAAATCGATAACTATAAACGGATTAAGGTATTTTGTAACGTGTTAAAAAATGTAAGAAAAATTTTGAAGGATATTTATTTTTTTTTAAAAATTAGTAAACTTTGACAAACATATACAATATTCTAAAAGATAAATCACATTTATGTGATTATATAAAAATTTTATTTATTTTTCTAAAAGTCTGCTTTCTATATGTTACTTTTTTCAGAAAATGTTATTTCTGATAAAACTTAGTGTTTAATTAAACCGTAAACTTTATTTATTCAAAAAATTCTGTATTATAAATATAAATTTGGCTGCACAGTGAACTAGGTACTCTTCTAGGAACCGAACCCACGTTTTTACATATAAGATTAATTTAAGAAGATATATATAACTCTACATAGTAGTTTTTTAGTTAATACAATTAATATAGATTATTATTTAACCTTTTAACCTAATTCAAAAAGGGGGAGGTTCTCAATTCGTCTGTATATTTTTTATGTATGTTCAGCGATAATTCTTTAACACAGTCCGATTTAAATGATTCTTTTTTGCTGGAAAGGGGGTACTTCCGGGATGGTCTCATATAAATTTGGTCAAAATCTAATAATTGGGTCCATGAGAAAATCCTCAAACTTTTTATTTTTTATGTATGTTCAGCGATAATTCTTTACCACCTTGTCCGATTTCTATAATTCTTTTCGTTAGTAAGGGAGTACCTCAGGGGTGGTCCCATATAAATTTGGTTAAGATGTGATGATGGCATCTGCACGATTTTAAAGTCGGTTTTTTAAAATTACTTTTATTACTTGTTACGTAAATTAAAAGTTTGATAATTTGGTGCTTTCTTGATGCGTCGTTTTATATGTTTAAGTACAGATAATTATTATTACTGACAGTTTATTTTAAATCATTAAAATAATATTTTGTTAATCCAAAAAAGGCAAACAAAAAAGCCATGTCACATTCAGTGTAATATTAAAAATTATATATATAAATATAGTATATTATGTACCAACAGACTAAACTTTCACTTTCAATCCCGCCTTTTTGTCGTAAAAGACTTCTAAATGTTTACCAGTGACGTCCGTACCAGGTTTGAACTGAATATTTTTGAACAAAAATATAATACGCCACTGCTTTTTCTAAAAACCAAAATTATCTTTAAAATCCTTATTTATTTTGGAGCAAATTTGGTTTTTAGACGTACTTTCGTACGACGCACCCTTTTCGCGTAAGAAAATAAAAACCAGTTTATTGAAACTGCTTTTTATATTTTGTTGAAATTTGGTAGGAATCCACCATGAGTGGAAACACTTTTTTTTGGGGCAAAATTTCATAAAAATATCTAGAGTGATAAGAAACTTATGATAAAATAGTTATTTTTTTCTTAAAACTTTAACACCCAAGAATTCACACCCTTAAGTATCGGCACTCAATTAATAAATACCCTGTATTAATTGATCCTATTACCTTATTCGAACCAATCGTCTATTTTTCCGTTATTTGTATTTATATTTCACACCTCTTTACTCCTAAATGTAATTTAATCTAACTAAGTCTATTCACTAAATTAAAATATAAAAATAATGTAAAACCCTCTAAAAAATCGAACTGCGTTATAACAATATCTCGCAATGCACCGAGAAAAACAAATACGATTCTGGTTCCCCTAATTTAGGTAACTCTGACTCACTCAAGAAATGATGAAGGTCGGTAGCCGTGTTGATTTTTCGGTTCCTATATGTTCCAACTTCGCGTTCGAGTTTGGAATACGTATCCCTCGTATCTACATGCAATTGTTAAAATTATGAATGAATGCGGATTTTGTTTAGTCTCGGAAGTAATTTTGTAGTATTTAGGCTCCACCCTTAAGTTGTAATTTTTATACCTACTAAACTACCGTTGCCCCGCAGGTCTTTTAGTTTGTAGTGTAAATTTTCCTCTTAAGACAACGTTGTAATTTTACTAACATTCCTAAATATTAAAAGATATGATTAAACTCTCTAGGATATTATTTGTGACTTTCAAAACATGACACCATTTTGAATAACAACTGTACAGAGTGAGTAATTTTTTATATTAAAATAGAAAAATTGTATGTTTAAAAAATCTTTTAACGCCTAAAATAATGATAACACATGTATATTTATATATGGTTATATAAGTGTGTATAAACGACACTTTATTTTTATAAAAAATACAGGTATATAGGGTGAGCTAAAAAGTTGGTTCATTGAGTTTCGCTATTTTACAATATATCCTATATATCGTAATGGGTACATCACATAAACAAATATATTTACTTTAAGCATCATATACAGAGAGGTTTAAAAAAATATACGACTATATAGTCGTAAATTAAATTATAACTGCCAATCAAGCTTTCGGAAAAAATTTAATAATACTTCTTTGTTACTAAATTTAACCGATGATATTTTTAGATCTCTTGACAGCTGATTTGAAACAATAGTAACGCAATTAGATTTCTCTAAAGCTAAACTTAGTAACTATGGTTTCGTTGAAATATTTCTAAATTTTTTCAAAAATTTATCTTAGTAATAGGTTCCAGAAAGTAGTTATAACTTTAGATGCGTTACATCTGGAGTTCCACAAGGGTCAGTTTTTGATCCGTTGCTCTTTGTTATTTATCTACAAAGTTGTAATATATGTAAACATACACTCATTCGCAGATAAAACTCAGGTACTATTCATTTCCTCCTTCCTATTTAACAAATGCCATCGACTACATAAACTCCGATTTAAGTAGAACAGTTGAATATTTCAATTCACAAGAATTGTATATGTATCCTATTTTATCCTACTCGACAATAAATAAATTTAGAAGATATTACTATAAAAATTAAATAAATACCGGTTGTAAAAAAATATAAAAATTAAGGAATTATATTCGACTGTGAACTGAGATTCAAAGAACGTCACATTACCAATTAAAAAATCTTACTTAGTTCTTGTTCTTGTTTTCTGCACTTTACGGGTCATTGAAATCAATACGATTTTCACATAAAATTGGTTATAGTGTGTAAAATATTATTTGGTACTGTTATAACGAGAAAAGCGAGTGCAATTCAAATAGAGAATAAAATAGAGGGTTTTATACTTAAATACGTATGTATCACTTTCTTAAAAAAAAATCATATAGTTTTGACTTTACAGGTAGAGGCGTTACCGGTGGCCTACCCTGTATAATCGAATGATTTGATTTTACCTTAAAAATACTTTACAAAATAATAATCTTTGTTACTTATTATAACGGAATCACCTTTATTGGTTCATCTCTATTAAATATTTCATTGCATTTTTATTTGAATTTAGCTCTAATACATATTATACAGGGTTGGGCATAATTGGCGGAACACCCGATTTGTGGCTCAATTATGGATTGTATTGAAAATTAACCCAAATAAAGTTTTTTGTATATTTTATGTACTATTTAATGACGCTTGGGGATTTTCATTATCTGTCATATTTATCAAGATATGACGTCATCGGATGAAATTTTAAATGAATCACCCTATATTTATATTTTTTTTCAGATAGATCTTTTCTTTCTGAATCCATTAATGTAAGGTTTGAGGGTCTCCGAGTTCATAACAAAATAGAAAGTAAACATTTATTTAATAAAAAATAATAATTATTATCAATCGAAGTATTACAAATCTCTCAAAGTAAGTGTTCGAAGTGAAAGCCTCCAACTGCCTGACAATATCCTAGTCTATCAACAAATGATCTTAAGGCATTTTGATAAACTTCAGGTGTTATTTCTTGAACAGCAATTCTTATTTTGTATTCCAATTCTTCCAGCGAATGTGGCAGGTCCTTATAAACTACTGATTTCAAATGGCCCCAAAGAAAAAAATCCAGTGGGGTTAAATCCGGTGACCGTGCCGGCCACTCAATATGTCCTCTTCGACCCACCCATCTCTGTGGAAATATTGTGTTCAGGTACTGCCTCACTCTAGCATCGAAATGAGGTGGAGCACCATCTTGCTGGAACCAAATTTCATCAGAAAGTTGTAAGTGATTTCTGTGATTTGGATATAAACGAACTAACTCTGGAACTATCTGCTCTTGAAGTAGTTGCAAATAACGATCACCGTTCAGAGTTCCTCTCATGAAGAATGGTCCAATAATTCTTCCTCTAACTATACCAGCCCAAACATTTAACTTTTGTGGATATTGGGTGTGACCTTCTTCCATCCAGTGAGGATTATGATCAGACCAATACCGGCAATTATGTTTATTTACAAATCCATTGAGACAAAATGTTGATTCGTCGGAAAAAACAATGCTGTTCATCAACATATTATTTCTATTAATGGCATCCATCATTACCTGGCAGAATTGCATTCGCCTATCTGGGTCATCTTCATTCAATTTCTGGTGTAATTGCACTTTATAGGGATGAAATTTATTGACTTTCAGAATCCTCCTTACAGATCTCTCGCTCATATTATTGTCTAACGCAAGCTTTGGAACTGAAGTTTTTGGTTCTTCCTGTACACTTAGAACCACATTAAGTGCATTTTCTTCATCAGTGGCTGTCTTCTTCCGTCCAGATCTGGGATTATTTTTCACACTTCCTGTTTCATTAAACTTGCTCAAATTTCTGGATACTGTAGATTTAGAAATCGGGGAAATCCTGTCAGGAAATGTTTCATTGAACAAATTACAAGCTTCTTGCAGAGATCTCTTTCTGTCTCCAAACCCAATAATCATCAATAGTGTAATTCTTTCACGTTCACTCAGTTCAACCATGGTTTAAATTAATAAAAATTCTCAATAGTATCAAATGCTAAGAGTTATTTATTTTCGCGTATTGGGCTAGTTTGGGTGAAATGAATTGACTTGCAATTAAACTCAACTTGTTTGATTGTCTCCATAAACCAGAATGAATTAAAATCTACAGATTAATAAAAGGTGACAATAGTTTTTATAATATTATAAAAACCAAGTAAACAGTAACACAAAAACATTGGTAGGTATTTCTGTCAGAGATGTACAATAATCGTATTAATAAAACTCAGTGATTAATATCGAGATGCCAATATTACATTTTAATGTCAAAAAGTGAAACCATGGCAAAACAATTGATATTGGTACATTATGATGGCACAGACAACTTTGTGAATAGTTATTCATTAATTATTTAAAAGAACGTTTACCATTTTGTTTTATTATTTTCTGATGATAAGGAAAATCAGAGACCACCCGAACCCCATATTGATGGATTCAGAAAGAAAAGATCTATCTGAAAAAAAATATAAATATAGGGTGATTCTTTTAAAATTTCATCCGATGACGTCATATCTTGATAAATATGACAGATAATGAAAATCCCCAAGCGTCATTAAATAGTACATAAAATATACAAAAAACTTTATTTGGGTTAATTTTCAATACAATCCATAATTGAGCCACAAATCGGGTGTTCCGCCAATTATGCCCAACCCTGTATATTTCTTTGTTATAATTCGAGGTTTCACTTGTTTCAGGCGATAAAAAAATGTATGGTGCCAGTATGCAAGTGTCATGGACTTTCTGGATCCTGTACTCTTAGGACATGCACTCGAAAAATGCCAACGTTCAGAGAAGTTGGTAATCGACTTAAAGAAAGATTTGATGGAGCTGCAAAAGTAATAGCAGGAAACGATGGTCAGAGCTTTATGCCTGAAGGTGAAACTATTAAACGTCCAGGTCGTGGTGATCTGGTCTACTCTGAAGAATCTCCATTGTATTGTGTGCCTAATAACACACTAGGTTCCTTCGGAACGCAGGGAAGGATCTGCAATGACACTTCACAAGGTGAAGAAGGCTGTGGAATTTTATGTTGTGGAAGGGGATACTCAACATACACTGAAGAAATTAGAGTTAATTGTAACTGTACGTTTAAATATTGCTGTGAAGTGCAATGTGATACTTGTAAGGTGAATAAAAGAGTAAATATTTGTTCGTGATTTATTACGGATATGACTTTGGATGAATGGACTAGTAGCTAATCTATTCTAATCATTAAAATTATATTTGTATTGAATTAGGTATGAGCTTTGTATTTAGTAAATTATTACAAAAAATTGTTTTTGTTTTTATTTAAAATATAAAGCAGATATACTTCTACAATACTAGACCAAGCAAGATAATGGACCAGATAAAAGTAAGTTTCAGTTTTTTATCTATTAGGAATGGATGAATTATATTTTTTAACTGATTAGAAAATAGCAATTTTTGTCCGATTTTTATATCAAAAAATTGCATTTTACTAAACTAGGTCAAAATTGCAGAAGATGCTATTTATGGATGAATCTGTCACTTTCTGGACGAATGAGGTAGAGGTAAACAAGCAAGTAACGCCAAAGAATATATTTTTAGGCTAAGGTGAAAATTAAATTTTAATATATCCGTCAAAACATTATTTTTGCCATTCGATATTTAATAAGTAGGCAGCGGTCCGATATTTGGTGAAAATAAAGTAAAATTTCAAAAACATTTAAGTATAGCGCATGTAACCATGGTAACGGTAACAAAAACTAGTAACGAAATTAAAAGAACATAGAGTAAAGTAGAGTAAGGTACATCAGGGTAGAACGCGATAGAGTGAGAGAAAAGTGGGGTAGAGTGGGTAAAGTTAAGTAGATATGAGTAGAGTAGAGTGGGGTAAAGTGTGACAGAGTGGGGTAGAATTGCGGCTTTGGTAAAGTGGGGATAAAGTAAAGGTAGAGTGGGGTAGAGTAGGATATAGTAAAGTAAGGGTGAAGTGAAGTAGGATAGAGTAGGGGGGGGTAAAGTGAAGGAAGAGTGAAGTTGAGTATGGTAGAGAGGTCGAGTAGGGTAGAGTGTCGTAGAGTGGGGGGTAGTGTGCATTGGAGTGAAGGTAAAGTAGCGGTAGTGTGAAGGTAGATTAAGGGTCGAGTGAAGGTAGAGTGCAGTAGAGTGGGATGAAGTGGGGTAGAGTAGAATGAACAGAGAGAACAAAATGGCCACAAACAATACTCGCTTTAGGCAAACTGTAGCTGGGTGCCAACTGACGATAGAATAAGGTATTCCAACGATAGTTGACAGCCTGACACTCGGCAATGTAATGATATAAATATTACACTATTTTTTAAATTAGCTTGAATAGTCATAATGAAATTATAAAAATAAATCCAATTATTACCTTATTCAAGCTTATATAAAAAAAAAATTTAATTTCCGACGTATCGAATCCAAAAATACAATGCGGATAAAAAAAAATAGTAAATTTTTTAATTATTGCCATATGAAAAACTAATCAGATGAATGAATAACCCTGTATACCAATCATAAAAAAGGATTAATGTCCTAATAATAAATCTATTATCATTAAATTTAAATAAAAACAAAGTCCTTTAATTTTTTTAAGAAAGATAGGTACTTACCTATTTGTAGTAATATTTAAAATAATATTCATTAATAAATTTATAGGTTGTTTTTTTAATGATATACAATCGCAAACGCAATATTTTATTTCTACCTCTATTATTTCAAATTACAATTATTTTAAATTTCAAAAACTTCGTATTACATAATTATTGGGCACAGCCCTATGTATGTAAAGAATTTTAACAACGTATATGTACAATCTATTACATTAGAACATATTATCAACGCTTTAAACAGTCAAAAATATAAATTAATTCGTTTTATGATTACAAAAATTAGGAATGTTTTAACGTTAACATTAAAAATAACTGGGCCCATGGAGATTGGACATATTTAGTTTAGAGGACGAGCACAAAGAGGTTGAAAAGGATAGAGATAGAAAGCTTTTGCCGCTGCGGGAATTTTGCCAAAAACAAAAAACTGGGTGGAAGGAGTAGGATATTTTCTAGGTCGAGCGTAAATATTTGAGTTGTAGTATTTAATTTTGATTACTGTTAAAAGATGAAAAACTTGACTTGACTTCAATTGTTTGCACGATTTATTTATGATTAGGACATTAACACTATATCTGCATATAGCTAGTAGCTGAGTAAAAGTTTATACAATTATTGTAACAAAATAGCTATTTGTGTATTAAGAGCAGAAAGTAGCACTTTGGCAGTTGAGATAGAAAGATGTTTTCTACGATCACACCAAAATAAAATAAATAATTTTATTTTATTAGAAATGACAATGAAACGATTGTTTATACAGTGTATTAAAAAAATGGAATTAAAATGAAAACATCTTTTAAGTATAATAGATACCACGCACGCATTTTTAATGTTTATTCTAATCGTTGTTTTTATAACTATATACCTCCAATTCATATACAAATATGCTCATAGTGATTTTGTAGTTAATTTAGTAGAGTAACTTTTTTGGCCAGATACTCATGCAGAGCAAGACTTCAAAAGAGGAAAGAATAAAAAAGAAAATATTTAATGCGTAGGCAGTCTAGGCAGTAAAAGTGACATTTAATGTTAATCGGAGAAAAAAATTATTTTTGCTTCACCATGCAGAGATAGGAATCACTTTGTCTAGAGCAACATATTTTCAAAGTAAGCAGTATACAGTATCGGCAGAGCTGAGCTGTATTCGTGTAAATTGTACCTTAAAATTGTATTCAAAGTACACAGTTTGTGGTACTAGTAAATACTTTCAGCCAGATGAGACTCAGTATTCATAATTATCACAGTACTTTACATTTTAGAGTACTCAATCTTACAGCTAAAGAGTAACGAGTACCAACTCGCGCATATACAGGGTGGACTTAAAAAGATAAGGAAAAACATTTTTATTTTCAACTTTTTAAAAAATGATGAGTCTTCAACAGTTTTTATTTTAAAAATAAAAATCCAAATAAAAGTTGAATCTTTTTGCTTTATTAAAATAATTTTGCCATACTTGGAACCCAGCTGATTTTCAGATTTTTCGCTTCAATCTAAGTTCTTTAAAATTCATTGTTTTTAAAATAAAATGTTTTTTTACATTTTTGTAATTATTTCACTAAGGCTAAGTGATATTCACCTTCTGTTTGTATTGTTATAGGTTTTGAGACAAGCAAATATTTTTATGAACAATATCATTTTTTCCGAAAAGGTGAAAATAAAAAAGATTTTCCTGCTCTTTTTTAGTCCATGTATATCAAATCACTAAAATGCAAGTGATAGAAAATAATTTAAATTCTCGTTTTTAATTGTTGCTTACTGACTTACTATTACTAATTACTATTATTCCTTCTTTCTAATCTTGAGTCACTAACTAAATTTATTTAAAATATTCATAATCGTTACTCAATTTTTTCACGAGTACTTTCTAAAGTTTACAAAAATAGTCATTTGCTTTGAGTTTTATTCATATAAGTATAAGTACTCATACTCAGATACACTGATAAAATTATTTATTTGTATTAAAAAAAATATCTTTTTACTCAAATAAATATTTGTTTCCTATGGTCCAAACTAATATTTGTTTGATAAATTTTAAGGATTTTTTTGCCATGTGTACCCTTAAATAATTTGAGATAAATAAATCGATATTCCATTATAATAAACTACTAGTCAAAATGAAACAAATACATATTTGTCCATATCACTAACTGAAAAAAATGAAATAAATAATTATTTGCTATGAATGTCATATAAATAAACATTTATTTAATTTTATTCACTTTGTGGAAACATCAAACATTTATTTATTTCCTCAAATCCATTCAAGTGTAAAATTCAAAGACATATTTGCTTCAAATCACAAACAAATAAATATTTATTTAAATTTATTTATCTATTGGAAAATTCAAACAAATAATTATTTCACTCTACTACCACAGAACAAAACTCAACGAAATATTTATTTGCTTTAAGTGTCCTATAAATAAATATGTATTTAATAATTAGCACATGTTGGCAAAATCAAATAAATATTTATTTCATAAAAAATTTTTAAGAACAAAAATCAAATAAATATTTATTTCATCATACTCTTTTGCAAGCAAAAATCAAATAAATATTTATTTCATCGTACTTTCTTGCAAGCAAAAATCAAATAAATATTTATTTCATCATATATTCTTAAAAAACAAAAATCAAATAAATATTTACCCCCCACCCCTATCTGATATGGTGGGGGTGCCATCCCCAAAAAATCAAGTAAGAACTTTTTAAATAAAACAGTTGAAATCTTCGACTTAGAAAAAATTTCGACCTGAACCGTCATAGTTCGGATGTGGGGGCTGGCATTTAAAATTAGTTACAGAAGACAAAAATCTTATTTTTGGCATATTTACAATAGAAATGATTTGCAACATTTTTGTGTACAAATCTTACCACTACCAACCCCTAGAGGGAGAGGCATCCCCACAAAATCAAGTTTGTTTGTATATATAAAAAATCGTAGATTTTAACTGTTTTATTTAAAAAGTTCTAACTTGCTTTATTAGGGATGCCACCCCCTCTATCTCTCTCTAGGGGTTGGTAGTGGTAAGATTTGTATACAAGAATGTTGCAAATCATTTCTATTGTAAATATGCCAAAAATAAGATTTTTATGTCCTCTGTAACTATTTTTAAATGCCAGCCCCCACATCCGAACTGATGGCTCGGGTAAAATTTATCAAAAAAATTGAAATCCTGAACAATAAATAATTATTTAGTACCTAATAATAATTAATATTTGAAATAAAAACAACAATGTATTTAACTTAATGCCTAAATTTGTTCAATATGTTTTTAACATTTTTTGATTCAAATAAATTATCATTTGGCATTAATCATTTGATTATTTGCTGCTAAATTATTTACTTTAAATACTGCGATATTTAACTGAAATATATATATTTTCAAGTAAATTTACAAAAAAAAAACAAATCATTTGAGGTATTTTAAACAAATAAATTTCTGTTAATTTGAATAATATTAATTTAATACCAATAAATATTCGACAAATAACTCATTTATTTGAAAAAAAAACGGCTAGTTTTATCAGTGTACGTACTTTGAGGAGATACTCATTGTGAAGTACCTATGAGTACTTTAATGGTCATTAACGTAATTATTCAGTTTACAGAATAGATTTCTATTCACTAACATACACAGTATCGACTAACGAACGTTTTCCAATATACTTTGCACCAGTTCATGTGAAAACTACAGAAAGTTAGAGGGAGCAGGAAACGATTAATATCAGCACTGCCTGTTTATACAGCGTTACAACGCCACCAGGCCTTATGAACAACATAACAACACCTAATTAAATGAAGCAAGAACTTAAATAATTGCAGAGTTTAAAACCCTCATGTCAAATTATCGTTCAATCACCTTGTGTAAAGAGAGTATTTTTATCCTCATAAGTCCTACACGGAAAAAAAATTGTAGAACAAATTTCTACAATTGTAGATTTTTTCTCTACAATAAATAGTACATATAGGGACAGGGACAATTTGTAGTAAAAATTTCCAAATATTTGTGGAGAATGTATTGTAGAGTTATTATCTACAATATTTAGTAAAAACATCCAATGCATCATAAGAATTGTTCTACAAATTGTTATAATTTTTGCTATTCATTGTATGAATTTATAATAAAAATGTATTGCGTTTTATGAAAATAAATACGAAAATTTTACACAATAAATAGTAAAAATTCATACAAATTGTAGTAATTTTTAATAAAACTTGTAGTATTCCATAATTATTATAATTATAACCTAGAAAAAATGTTTCGTAATAAAATATTCAATTTATTGTTTTAATATAAAAGATACAAAGTCTTAATTACATCATGTAATAAATAACAGTAATAATAGCACCCTCAGTCTCAGTTGGCTTTTCTGCACCTGAAAAATATGAAATAAAAATTAATAACAATTGAACTGTTCATACCCTTAAAACGGGGATATTTATCACATTTTCACTGATTTGGATATTAAATGACTAAGTCAGATAACTAACAAAAATGAGAAAGTAGGTATGTCACAATTAAGACAAAAAAAACATCATTGAACTTGGCACAAAATTCGATCGTTGGGCACAACATTCGATCGTTGGCCACAACTATTTTTTTTAAAATAATCTATTAAGGTTATTTAAATTAGTTATCTAAAGGTAAATTATTCAGAAATAATAATAAATGTACTTACCACCAATAGAATTTATTATTAAAATTTTCTCAAACGCATCGCTGCTTATAATATAATAATGTGTTATAGGTACTCGTATATGTACCATGCTTTGTTATGTGAACATGGCGAACGGCTACTGCTGTCTGGCCATTTATGATCGACGTCAGAAAACGTTGGCCAATAGCAGAATTCTGTTTTGTTCACATGACTTAGAATTTCTACAATATTATAGAATATAACAAAATTGAATTTTTTTCATAAGAAGGGATGTAAATTATTACTATTTTTTGTAGAGAAAATTACTATTTTTTGTAGAGATAATTATTAATATTTTTACAAATTTTTTCGGAAGTTAGTAGTAGTAATTACGATAATTGTAATAAATTTCTACTTCTACAAACAATAGTAAAATATACTAAACATTGTGGACTTCTTTCCTATTGTTGTAGCATTTTATTCGACAATTCAATTGCTACAATAATGAATAGTTTTACACTATAAATTGTAGTAAAATTTTCTACAAATTGTTAAGTATTTTTCTACAAGTCTACTACTACAACATTGTAGTAAAATTTTCTAGTCACATTTTTTCCGTGTAATTTCCAATATGTTGGACATCGAGTTTTTTATGTTTTTCTAAATATGTACCAGTAACCCTCTTTCTAACGTATTGAACATATGAACGCAGGCGTTGTAAGCGATTCTGATGCACGCTCATGTTTATTGTGGTATTGAATGCTTAGTCATAAACGCAATAACAATGGCGGCGTTTCGTCGAGCAAGAACTGATGGTAAGTACCGATTTTATGTGATTTTTTGCGAATTTTTTGTTGTCAACTACTAAACAAATTGTTTAAGAATAGGCCTAGAATATTTTTAGTTCATACTATCAGTTATTAAACTTACTTTATAGATTATTATACTCTGTCTATTTAGTTGAACAGTAGGACGTACGTGTTTTTCTTTTTAGCAATTGTTGAAACAAAAAAATATCTTCGCCCTGGAGTAAACGATAATAAACTTAGCAACTTTTTGATGCCGACTATTTCGACCTTTAAATTGATGATTCCTCTGACGATGTGGGTGATTTTGAAATTCCTGAAGTGCAACAAGATCTTGAGGAAAAAGAATATGCCCCGTGAATTTGTGGATGAAGAATATTCTGATGAAGAGCGTTTCAGTGTGGTTCGAAAAAGAATACTTGCAAACGGGTACCTGCTACTGGCCGATTAAAGTGGAAAAAATCGGAAAACTTTGTTCCCCCAAACTTCGAAATTCAAGAAGATTTTGGCGATATGGAAACACGACGTGAGTGGAAAGTTTAGGACTACATAAACTTGTATTTGGATGATGATTTTTTCAAAATATTTGCGACTGTACTAATGTTAGATTTTTAGAAGAAAAAGTAAAACCAATTAATTAAACATTACCTAAAATTAAAAAGTTTTTTGCCATTTTCTTACTCATGTCGAGCTTAAAATACCTCTAAGTCAGAATGTACTAGACCAAAGTTAGTGTCATCGCTACTGTAATTACTATGAATAGATTTGTTTTAATCACTACTAATTTAAAAGTTGTTGTCGATAGTAACGAAACGTTGCAAGAAAAATCGTCTGACCGTCTGCCCTCTAATTAATTGGATACGAAAGGGATGTTTGATGTTACCAATGCTTTCAGAGGTTGCTATCGATGAACAAATGATTCCCTTCACCGGCGTTTGCATATTACAACAATTTGTCAGAGGTAAGCCAAATCCCAAGGGACTAAAAAATTTTGTCTGTGCTGCCCCTGACGGGTTAGGACTCTACTTTGAAATTTACCAAGGAAAATATACATTTTTAAATGAAAAATCAAAAAATCTATTCAGATTACCTGAAACCTTAAAGGAAGGTACACGTATTTTCATTGACAGATTATTTCACTATAATACCACTCCTGGAACACATATATATGAGAAAATGATTACGGTTACTGGTACGATAATAAAGTCAAGAATTCCTAGAAGTGTGCAGTTAACATCTGAAAAGACCATGAAAAGCTTGGATGAGGTTTCTTTGAAATGTCAGTTAGAGCAGATGGTAAACTTTCTGTGGTACAGTGGTTTGACATGAACAATTTTCTGCTTGCCTCTACAGGATTTTAAGTAGAACCTCAAAACCAGTGTAAACGTTGATCTAAAAAAAGAGTTAAAGTTCCGAGACCAAATATTGTGAACAAATACAATTGCTGCATGAGAGGATTTGATTTAATTGATAAAATGATTAGTTACTATTTCATCAGTACAATAAGAACAAAAAAATGGACTGTTAAATGTATCCTCCATTTGATTGACTTGGAAGTGGCTAACTTGTGGATTTTATAAAGAAGCGATAAAAAAAATTAGGGGACAAATCTGCAGACATTTTTAAATTTCTTATGACAGTTCCTTATTTGAAGAAGCTAACGTTCAAACTGCTGGTGAAAATAGATTACCCTCAATGGTAACTAGAAGCAATCTCTCCTCATCTGGTTCGAGAACCCCTATGTCTGAAAAAAAAGAGAAGACTCTACATCTGCCAATTGTAGCCACTAATCTCAAAAATGCTGTTAGATGTAAAAATCCAGGTAGAAAATTAAAAACAAAATTTTATTGCAAAAAATATAACTTATTTTTGTGTCAAACGGGCAGTAATAATCGCTTCAGAAGTTTTCATTTACGTCATAATTAGTAGTAATCTCGTCCTGATGTCCAATTTATTGGATATATTTTTTTTTGTACTTTTGGGTAAATAATTTTTTTTTTAATTCAGTGACATTTTTCTACCAAATATTAACGTCATAATACTTTTAATATATTCTCGGGACACAAGGAAAATATTAAAGAAGCTTATAAATAATTTTAAACAAAATATAATTTAAATAGATCGATCTCATATGATTATAAAGAAATACTGAATAAATAGTCTTGAAAACTATTAAAACCAGTTGTGAAGTTTGAAACGAATAAATTGGTAATGAAATAAATATTTTTGTATTTACTGTGTGCTACTCTTTCCACTTCCTGAAAACAGATTCTCCATAAAATAAGAAATAGTTACAGATTACAATGTAAACCTTTATCCAATTTGCAACTTGTTATATGTACCAATCCAAGTCCGGTTCTGTTTATTTTTAAATAAACAAATATGACTGTCAATAGAATCTCTTACAATTACCGAAATAAATGTAAGTTTTCTTTATCGGCGTCACACTTTGCACTTTTATTATAAATATAGCTTTTTAAAACACATCTTGGCATTTTCAACGTTATTTCCAAAATTTAAGTCACTAAAATACCAAATTAATTCTCGTTGACACAATAGATATAAATTAAATTTGGACGAACAACACTCTGACATATGACATCCTTAGCTATGATTGATCGGTGTCTTATATTCTATCTACGGTTTGTATAATCTAAGATCAGCACTACAATATGTTGTAGTACTTGACCACTTTATCTTAGATATACCTCAAATTTCGACTTTTATTAGAAAAATGTATTCTTATGTATTTTTATTGGGTGTGCGTCTATTACTTTAAAAAAGTTGTGTACCAGTTTGGATACTTTCGAAATTTGAGATTCATCGGTTAAAGAAATCTTCTCGTAGCTTCTGCCACATTGGCTGACTTCCACCTCCATGCCTCTTTAACATTGAAATATCAGCGCCAACGTCTTCTAAAAGCGAGGCAGAATTACGGTAAGAACCTGTATCTTTAAACATTCTTAAACAGGAGTATATAAGAAAAATATATTTATAATGTATAGGACGTATAGCAGCGGCATACTTTTTGAATAACACCAAGAGATTTGCTTGATTTATGCCTTCAGTGATCGACTGAAAATGCAGTTTCTCATTTTTAGTGTGTATCGTTATATCCTCTATTTATGACGTCACCTTATATTACTACTAAAAGTTGTTAGACGAGGGTGGTAAATAGAGTGACTTTTCGTTTCAGCAGTGCCGGATTAAAGGTTTCGTATGCCCTAGATACCATTATTTAATTTTTTTGCAGCATTATGGATATCATGATGCCAAATATCTTTTTAACACTATAATTTTAATATTGGAAAATTATGCAATAAACCCAGTTTTGTAGATATCAATCGTAACGGGTCGGTGGTGTAGCGGTCTAACGCGCTTATATTCATTTATAAGCAAGTTTATGTGTCAGAGACTGCTGGGCTTCGAATCCTAGACCAGACCATGGGATTTTTAATTAAATTGCATGGTTCGGTTTAGGATTTGATGTGTGCCGTATTAATAGAAATTCAATTTCTGTTGATATGACATGCAGATTATAAAAAATCGCCATACATTACTGTCTCGATGATGGTGGGTGAGGTTTTCCGTGTTTTCCTCACCTGTAAGTCAAATGGCACCATCAATCATCTTCAAGTCGCCGCGGAGCGCCACGGCAAATAATAATAATATCCGTCCCTTTTCCCGCACAAGCTCAGCTTTTGGGGTTAAAATTCACTCGTAAGGGGGTGAATTAGGGAGAATTTAATTATTATTATTATGGATGCGACTAATATAAGAACATGATAGATTCAAAGAAATTATTATTGTTGCCATTTGGGCACCATATGAAGTACATAGGTCATAGCATCAACTTAGCAGGCATAGCTGCAGTAAAAACACTTTTTAAAAGCTGTAATTTTTTACGGAATTATACAATTAATCTACCCTTTCTTTGCAGCCTCTTGCCAAAGATGGTCTAAGTAAAGTTCTCTGGGAAGTAATATTACTTTAAGAAGATAATCACCACGATATGCGGTTGTCAAAACATTACATGCCCATTATGTCAATATACCTACTACTCTCAAAAATATTTTAAAATGTAAAAGTTTAAAATCAACAATCTCTAGTAAACTAGGTGTAAAACTTGTTTAAGAAAATGGATACTTTAGAAATATGGTATTAATGACGGTTATTTGGAAAAAAATAAACGCGTCGATATTGTTAATAAAGTTCTTCAAGAACATTGAATCGAGTTTATTACGATGGTACGACTATACGATAGTCTGATTTATATTTTTTTTATTAATCAATCTACAGAAGTGATGATGTGTAAGAGTTTTCATCTAATAGTAAAAAACATGTACCAAATTCAGAGAAGTTCATATAATTAGTATTCAGAAATCGTAAAAGAGAAATACAGTTTGATGAAAAACCAGACGAGATATCTCATAGTGCAAAAAACTCTTTTAGAATCGATGTTTATTTTACTGTTTTGTGTGTTCTTTCTATTGACATGATAAAGAGGCATACACTCAACTTCATTAGAAATTTAGTTTTCTCACCAACAAATCACTAACAGAAGATACTATCAAACTTAATGCTTCTCAAATTTATATCACGAAACCACCTTTGTAATAGATCTGATGAAATTGCAAGTAACGGATAAAATAGTTTTCCAAATTTAAATATTGCATTCCGCATATATCTTTCTATTCTTTAAACTATGGGCAGATAACTTCGTCACTGAGACTTCTATACTCGAACCATTTTTAAATGATGGTGACTCATCTTGCGGATTGCAATGTGGCCAACCGGCAACAATGTTATTCTATTATGATTTTCAGAGCTCAACTTACCGGGATCATTTTATTGTTTATGCTTCGTCAACACAGAAATTTAAAAAGTGAGATTATTCCATATATATTTATTTCTCTTACAAATATTATATCCAGCCAAGTTTGGTAAATACTTTGAATCAGCAATACAAAGAAGGTGTACTGGGAAGAGTAACAAACCAGTTAGGTACTAATTCAATTAAATGAATCAGTGTCGTAGGGTGAGACAGGTATATGGTTAGTTGTTGTAGTAGTTTATTTTTTTATTATATCATTCTAATAAATTAGAGGTAAAACGGCTTTAAATGAAACAACACTTTTACATTTTAATTGCTTCTTTATTTTCTTTATACGCTCATTATATAGTAATTTTTTTATTGTTAGCTTAATGATATTATTGGTTTATAATCTGTATTTTAATCGTCTAATTTGTCAATTTCTTATTTTTTATTTCTTTAAAAATAATTTAATTTTGATGAAATTTGGTGAAATTATACCTTTTTATGTCTAACATAAGCAAAAAAATATTAAAAAATTCAAAATATTTCGAGATATTAATTTTCTCCTATTCAAAACTCTGTTTTTAACAACACTTAACCTATTCTTGTTTGTAATAGCTCGGCATTACTTTGCAATAAAATGTTAATTTCAAAACACAATTTTGACTAGCTCATAGAAATTTAACACCAAACATTACTTACCTTTAATCAAATTAAAAAGAAATGAGCACATTTGGGGATAATAGTTTTCTGGGAGAGATGAGCGGCAATAATTTTCTTTTTGTGTTTTTAGAAAGCTAGTGAGAATTATAAATTCTAGCTTTATCAAAAGGAAATTAGTTAAAAATTATATAAAATTTAGGCAAAAGAGAATTGTTGTAACCTTTTAAAAAAATAAAATTCAACATTTATAAAAATGAATTAGTTTATTCAGTAAAAAGTGAAAATGTTAAGGAATAAGTAAATATTAAATTTAAGCTGGTAAATTTGAATTTTTATCTCCAATATTAAAATTAGCCACTACCTAGTTACCACTATATGGTTTTGGGTAGCAACTTCCTTAGAATGCCTCAGAACTTCTATAATTCTTCTACTCGTGCAAGAACACTAAATCTGGTTCTTTCCATAATTCTACTTTCAAGAAACTGCTTCAATGTCCAGAATGAAAGATATAGACTTTAAAGCCCGGGTATAAATACTAACTCTAGTTCTAGTTTCTTGTTCTAGTTCTAGCTTTTAGCTGCTCCTATTCGTTTCCTAAACAAAAAATAAATTCTGATTTTCACGTGCCTCTTGTATGAGATATAAATTAAATTTTAAACATCTACATGTTAAAATTAAATCAAGATACAATAAAAACTAATTACTATTGTTGTTGAATGTGTTTCAACTTAGTGTGAGTTTATTATTGCATAAAAATATTATGTGAAAGAAACTGTGTGACGGTTTTCTACCTTTTTATTTCTTTCAAAAATTACTTGACATGGACATTTTGTAGCTATGATTATAATACAATGAGCCATAAAGACACTAACTACAATAAATATGCTAATCCTAAACATACCGCCCCCCTTGAAATGATAAACTTTCAAAAAAAATCATTAACGTTTTATAATATACCTAATATAACTGAAATATCCGTACATAACTAAACATATTATAAAAATAACAACATAAAAAAATTAGTTTTCTACAGGCAATAGACATAATTTATTTACTGCGCGTTTAAGTACACTGCGGTTTTTACCAAAGCTACGCGCACTGTTTTGTCTGTCCCAGGATAAACTTTAATTATTCTTCCCATTTTCCACTGGAGCGGAGGAAGATTTTCTTATCTCAGAAGAACAAGTTGATTAACTTGGAAGTTTGATGTTTCTGTTGTCCACTTAGTTCGCTGCTGAAGAGTTGATAAATATTCTAATGACCATCTTTTCCATAAGTGCTGATACAAATTTTGGATATGATTCCACCTGTCTAACCGATTGATTGGGACATTCGTATAATTTGGCTCAGGGGTAGTTGTTAGAGCCTCTCCAATTAAAAAGTGTACAGGAGTAAGGACTTGAAAATCATTGGGGTTTTCTGATAAGGGGGTTATTGGCCTGAAATTAAAATGCCTTCTGTTTGAACAAGGAAAGTGAGATATTCTTTATAAGTGAATACAGCATTGCCTGTAATTCTCCTTAAGTGATGTTTTAGTGATTTTACGGTGGCTTCCCATAATCCTCCAAAGGTTGGGGACCCAGGTGGAATAAAATGCCAGTTCACTGTAGTATTTGCTAGATAATCATAAATTGTACTCCAATGTTCTTCTAATGAGAGAATGGCTAATTCTTTTAATGTTTTATTTGCCTTAATAAAATTCGTTGCATTATCTGAAAAGATATCTGTGCATTTTCCACGTCTAGACATGAATCTTTTTAATGAAGACAAAAACGCTTCTGAAGTTAAACTAGAAACTAGTTCCATATGAACTGCTTTAGTTGTAAAACAATTAAAAACAGCTATGTAACACAAGTAGATATTGATTCTTCCACGTCTGCGACTTTCTCTAATTTTTACAGGGCCTGCATAATCAATACCTACTTTTAAAAAAAGGACGACATTGGGTAACTCTATGTTGAGGTAAATCACTCATCAGTGGAACTTGAGTTACTGGTTTCAATCTCGAACAAATTAGGCATTTGTGAATTACTTTTTTCATAATATTTCTGGATGCTTAAGGCCAATATCTTGTTCTGAGGGATGTGAGCACTGCTTGATGACCAGCATGAAGTAGACTGATGTGTTCATTTTTAATTAATAATTCTGTTAATTTATGACTTGTTGGAAGGACTATTGGATGCTTTTGTGTAAATAAAATATTGGCATTCTTTAGACGTCCTCCAACTCTGATTATACCACTTCCATCTAAAAAGCAATGTTCTGCAACGCAAAAGTAATGGTTTACCTTTACGTACTGAATCAAGCTCTTTTGAAAATGCTTAAACTTGTGTTATTATAATTAGTGTTGTCAAGGCATTGTGAATTTCATGTCCAGTTAGCTGTTCTTTATGTTTAGTTTTAAATCGAAGTAAATATGCTGTGACACGTTTCAGTTTCGTTAAAGACGAATATTTTTCGAAAATATTGAAACTGTATGTTTCTGAATTAGTTGTTACACAAGAGACTACCTTTGTTGTCCGTTTTTCATTATTTGTTGTAATAGTCGTGGTAAATTTCGGCCAATATTTTGAATCCTGTTTCAACCATGAGGGGCCTTGCCACCATAATGTGTTTTTAAGAAGCTTTTCTGGTAACAAGCCTCTTGAAATGACATCTGCTGAATTTTCTGTGCTACTTACATGAGACCAACTGCTAATTTTTGTGTTTCTTTAAATTTCTGCCACTCTATTTGCCACAAATATCTTCCAAGTTTGTGGGGGTGTCGCTGCTATCCAACTGAGTACAACAGTGGAATCAGTCCAATAGTGGAAGGAATTAATGTTATACCTTATGCTTTTCTTTACCTTGTCTACTAAATTTGACAGTAAAACAGCTGCACACAGTTCTAATCTAGGCAAAGAAACTGATTTAATAGGAGCAGAAGAGATGTGATGAATGTTTGTTGCTCTCAAATAGATGCAAGCACCATAGGCTCGTTCACTTGCATCACAGAATACATGAATTTGTAAATTAATATGATCTGTAAATTCCGATACCTTTCTTGGTATTTTAATTTTGTTTAATACCTTGCTGTGACAAAATCTCCCATTGAGAATATACCTCTTTAGGAAGATTTTCATCCCAATCTATTTTTAAAGATTTTTAAAGTATGTTTCGTTTTGTGTAATCTGTTTTAGAGTCTAAATTTATGTAAAATTTTAAACTGTCTTCGTTAGAATTCCAAATCATTCCTAGAATTTTAGAACTCTCAAGTTTGTCTTGTGGTATGATGTAATTTTCAATATTAACGTTTATGTGAGATAAAATACTTGGATTACTGGAGCGCCATTTTTGCGGCTCGAAACACCCTTTATTTAAAATATGAATAATTTCCTTGTAAATAACTATTGCGTCTTGTTTATTATGTGTTCCAGTTAGGAGATTATCAACATAAAAATCACTTGAGATAACCTCGGCGGCTAAAGGAAATTTAATTTTATTTTCTAATGAAAGTTATTTTAAACACCTAACTGCCAGGAATGGAACCAAAGTGGTTCCATAAGTAACAGAATTTTTTGATATTTTTTGTCTTGTTCATGAACATTCACTTGCCTATACATTTTGGCAATATCTGCAGTAAGGACTACATTGTGAAATCTAAAATTTGTAATTATTTCAAATTATGGGACCTGTCATTAGAGTATCATTTAATGAAATTCCAGATAATGTCTGAGCAGAAGCGTCAAAGACTCCTCTAAGTTTTGTGGTAAGGCTTTCAGTTTTGTAAACAGCATGATGTGTAATATAATATCCTTGACTATCATCTTGATTTAATAAAGACATGTGTCCTAACTCAATATACTCTTTTAAAAAATTAGAATATTCTAGCTTAAATTCTGGGTAACTTTTAAACTTTTTTTCTAAACTATAAAATCTTTCTAAAGCTAATTCTTTTGAACGCGACAAATATTTAACATTATCTTTAAAAGGAAGCCTCACCACAAATCTTCCAACAAAATTGTGCTGAAAATGTAATTCACAATCATTTTCCTCTTTGGAGATAGAATCGTTTGACTGTATCTATTCTATTTCCCAAAACCGTTTTAAATTATTATTTAGTTCTTCATTGGTAATTAAATTGCACAGTGATTCTATTGGGGTTTGGCACGAGTTAACTCTACCTGCTATTGCCCACCCTAACTTTGTGTTTTGAATGGTTAATCCATTTTTTTGTAACTTAATATGACCGTCTGATAGTAAATCAAAATAGAGTTCAGCTCCGATCAACATATCAATTTTTTGTGATTTATAAAATTCAGGATCTGCTAAATTTAAATTATGAGGGATTCTCAAATTAAGTCTATTTATTTTAACTAATGGCAATGATTCTGTAATTGTTGGCAAAACAATAAAATTAAGAGTTGTCTTAAATGAATTTACTCGACGAAACCTATTGTAATTTTGACCGATTTGGAAGAATAAGTGACCGCTTTATTTACCCCTCTAATTATCATATTCTGTGACTCAAATTATAAATTTAATGCCTTGCACATTTCTTGTGTGACGAAATTACACTGTGACCCTGAATCTAGCAAAACCCTACATTTAGATGTACCATTTTTACGGAAAACATTAACTAGAGCCGTAACCAATAAAACATGTGACAAGTTAACGTTTGCGAAATTTGAACATTCCTTGTTCTGTGGTTGTAAACACAAGATGTGAGATGTGTTTATCATGTTTTTTCTGGAGTTGGTAATGTTAAATGTTCAGGTTCAGAATGCATTTCAGGTGCATCTGTTTGATTGGCATCCTGATATAAAATATGGTTTGAGCTTATATGTGTATTATCAATTTGATCTGCAGAATTGTCAAAATGTAGTAAACTATTGTGTTTTTTATGGCATCTCTTTGATGGACCAGATTTGCATTGGTATGTTGTGTGACCAATTGAAAGACAATTTAGTTTTTTTGCTTCGTTAAATCTTTCGTTCACAGTAATGCTCAAAAATCCATCACATGCAAAGAATTTGTGTGATTTGTCACAGAAAACACAATTTTTATATTTTGATTGTGAATTTGAATGTGTCACCGCAAGTGAACTTGACTGAGTTGGTTTAAGATAAGTTTTATGTATTAGTGAATTTTGTGCATTATCAAAACGACTTTTTATATATGGCTGTGAATGTACATGAGACTGAGAAGATTGACGATGACCAATTGCCACAGTTCTTTTATAAGACTCTAAAGAATTACATCTTTGTCCTAGATAACTACAAAAGAGTTCAAATGTAGGTAGATTCTGATTCTCAGATACTTTAGCTTCCCAGTGTCTTAACGTAGTTTTGCCTAACTTTGTGGATAAGAGAGAAACTAAAAACAAATCTAAAATTAACTTTTTAGATAAACCTAATGCTGTTAAGGCACCAACATGTGTTTAAAGTGTATCTAAAAATTGTCTCAATTGAGCATGGCATTCTTTTTGAACCGGCTGTAATTCAAAAAGTGATGTGAAATGATTTAGGATGATTCGATTTTTATTTTGATAATGATTGTATAAAAGATCTAAAGCTACTTTGTAGTTTGTTTGCGAAGTACTTAAATTAGAAATCATTTTTAAAGCATCAGGGATGATTTTAAATATTGAAACTTTTGTATTGTTGTTAAAGAGGCATTATCAATGAGAGATTGAAATAAGTAAAAAAAAATTGTCCCATTTGTGAAGGTTACCATCGAATATAGGAATACTGATTGGTGGCAATTTGATTTCTGGAAGACTGGATTGTTTACCTGACGATTTTTCTATAATCTCATCTAGTTGTGCTACTAAATCATAATAAGTATCTTCAAACATTGTTCTTCGTTCTTCATCTACGACCATGGTAATTAATTCTAGTTCTGTTTGAATCTCATCCATGGGCGAAGTTAAGGGGGGGCTTGGGGGGCTAAGCCCCCCCAAAAACCAAATTGGCCCCCCCAAAAATAATTCGAACATTTATCGCACATCCACCCAAACATTTCAGATTTCAGAACAGAAATTAAAAAATAAAAAGAATCGCGCCATTTGATTGATTCTGCAATTTTACATTTAGTTCAGGAGGAAGTGAATTTTTTTCGTATTCATTTTTTCAGTCGGTGTATATGAAAAATAAACTGTTTTCTTAGTGACAAAAAACAAAATTTTTGAGTCAGACACTTATTTTCCCAGTCATAATTATTTTACATTTACTAAACTAGAACATAAAGCTTATAAAAATAGCAATTTGGATTATCTCAGATAGTGGAAAGTGAGTGTGGCAGAAAATTGTGAGCATATAAATTGATACAATCATGAACTGTTTATAATAATAAGTCTGGCTGATTTACGAAATTGGCTAATGAGTCTGGTAATATCTTCTAAATGGAAAAAATATAATATTTTTGCTTTTATTTTCCCGGGTTTAAAAATTTGTCACGTGATAGATTAAATTATAATTTTACACCTCCATTTTATAGCCAATCAACTGCTGTTATTTTAAAACACTTTCATGACAACCAGAAAAATTTCCGGAAATTTTTCTTTTGGTGGGTACCCTGAACGAAATTATACTGAAATTTTTTTTGACAGTTGAGCAGCTCTTTCATGCATATAAAAAATTTGTCATTTCAGTGGTTAATATTTTATTTAATACCAATTATAACTTGGTAGAAATACACTACATTTATTTTATGTAAAATAATAATTAGGTTTTTCGCGTCAACTAAACGACTTCAAATATGACAAATGGTCATGGTATGGCCACAGCATATGAAAAATATGTTTTATATTCTGTGGTATGGCAACCTCTGAAAATTTGCTTTTAGTCGTTTTAATGCATGTCTGTCAAGTTTTGAAATTTGGATATTTTGGTGTAAAACTTTCTTACCCAATACCAAACGTGCCTAAATTATTATCAGTAAATTTTTGCACACTCACGCATATTTTAAGAACATTATCCATCTACTTAGGATAAATTTCAAAATATTCGTAAGTGAAAATACACGTCTGGCTGACAATTACAATTACGGAGGTCTGCCAGACTCACAAGTAGTGTCCGACCGAAGGTTCGGTTACGGTTTCGGCCAACTTTGGCTTTAAATAATAGTTTCGACTATAGTTTCGGTTGTGGCGGAAAACTGACCAAAACTGCAGCCGACAGCGAAACTACTTTTAAAAGTTTTCGTATCACAATTGGTTGTGTCCGGCACAATGGCGACTGTGCCGGGTGCCATTCCTACACAGTGCACGTACACACAAACTTCTCTGCTTTGTTTCAAGTAAACATGTCAATAAATTTATTAATGGCTTCTTTTCATCACATAAATAAATAGGTAATAAGTAAATGTAGCTAAAATTTATAATACGAGTTAATTAGTCTAAAACAAGGATTACAATGAGATATTGCAAATTTCAATAAGAGATTGCCTTAAAAGAAAGTTCTTGTTTCTGTTTCGGCCGAAACTAAGAAAGGAGTCGAAATTTGGTTTCTGTTTCGGTTATAAAACCATATTTCGGTCGGACCTGACAAGCCAGGTAGTTAAACGAGGAGAGGAATAGTAATCGAAAGTGTCGAATTTAGCGCGCCTGACGGTCATTAGACAAGTCTGGCAAGGCTTTCGGGGGTGTTCCATATTAGCCAGATTGTATTTTAAGCTGTTATCATAATATACAATTTTCTAGTAGTGAGAACACTTGTAACAGGGATCCTTACTGGACATTGCCAACTAAAATGACACCTTAGTAAACTGAGAGTAGTAGAAGATAGTGCAGATTTTGTGAGGAGGAGGAAAAAATCTTCATTCACATTCTAACTAAATGTGTAGCACTTCAGAATCTAAGGGCACTATACCTAGGAGCATATCAAATAGAAGAGGGAGATTTACCTAACTTGAAGCCACTCCAAATCCTATACTTCCTTGAGAAGATATAATTGGAAGGATCTTTATTCGCGATTCAAGTTAAGTGATACGCCCTCTGGAGGAAATTTGTAGAAGGTCCCTATAAGTAGGATATCGTTCAGTGTTGCCAGAAGTAGCAAAATTTCGCTACGTCGTCGGATTTTAGCTCTTGAAGAAGTGGATAAGACCTTTTATTTAAGAATCAAAATTTATGTATAGTAATATGTAATCATACTCTATATTTATTTAAGGACTTTTTTATAAAACCGATTTACTATATTATTTTTTTTTTTAATTTCAGTTCATTTATTAATTTTGTTTTAAAATCAGTTCATCATTTGGCAACGTGTTCATTATTTACATTTTAATTTGTATCAATTACAATTCGAGTTTTTCTTACTTTTTAGCTTTAAATTTGTTTATTTCTTATAGTATGTGATAGTGTTTATGTTAAAAATGAAATCTGCGAAAAAGTCCCCAGCAAATTGCAATCTGTATGGTGTTAATGTCAAAATCAAAACTGAAGTATTCATTATTTTCCAAGTGCAAGTCGTAAAATTTAGTTGTAAACTTTGTTTAGAATCGATATATGATATTTTATCCATTTTCATAGATTCGCCAGAATTTTTTTACTTAACTTCAGTAGGTATACCTCTAGAACTATTATATATTATATGACTAGGGCTAGGGCTTTAGCCCCCCCCAGATCTGATGACATAACTTCGCCCATGATCTCATCAAATTCTGTGAACAGCTTTTCCAATGTAGCTCTTCTGCTTTTTAACTCGAGTGGTTTGGGATGTGTGTTTTCATCTAACCAGGCTTTACAACGATCAACCTTTGACAATATCCCATTTCTCTTAAACATTAAAGCATCGTTTTGCTTTGAACCCTTTTTGTCCGTCATGATGAAGAAATGACTACCAAATTACAGCCACTTACTTTTCTGAAGTTTGATACCTGCTTGGGTAACTTGCTAATATTATTGAATTTTTATAAGTCGCACAATGGTCGACTTTTTCTGTGACCAAAATTATTTACGACGCCGTACATGCAGTATATATCCGACTCGTTAAAGGATCAAAAATGTTGTTAAATGTGTTTCAACTTAGTGTGAGTTTATTATTGTATAAAAATATTATGTGAAAGAAACTGTGCAAATTGAGCAACCAAAATGAATTATAAAAACATATTTAAAAAAATTTAACTTGATTTTGAAAAAAATAAACTTATAACAACAGGTTGAAATATAATTTCTACCGAGATATTTTTACAACGACATTATACTTTTTTACTCACCACTTGTACAGCCAAACACTAGGAGATAATATCGGAAAATTAAATTTCAAGATCTAATGGCGAAATCGTTTGCTTTACTGTACTCCCACTTCACGAAATTTCCCTTTCTTAGGAATATTGCGCGCGTCGATAATTGAATTTAAATTAGGTCTTCGTCGTGTAAAGAATAAAACCAGTGTCGACTGACCGTCTTAACTCGGGACCAGGAGGAACAATTGTCTACAGCACTGAAAGCTTTAAAGAAATGGGGATTCGATTTGTCAAAATGGAAAGTTTTGCAAGAAGTTGGTGATTTTGTCATGGAAAATGGAATAGAAACTCTCTTCAAAGATGGCGTTCTGGGATGTAATTGGTTTTTGAATTTCAAGAAAAAGCAACCGACCCATTTGTCATTTATGGCTACTTCTTGCTGTTAAAGTCAACTTTAACAGAATTAAATCTTGAAAATCAATTCTGACAGATCTGAAACCTAGACGAAAATAGTTTTTGTATAGACCCGAATAAAACAAACTATATGGGGGCAGCGGGAAAACCTTGCGCTCGGATAACAAGTACCCCAGGAAAATATAACGGTGTGTTTAGTGGTAAGTGCTGATGGGCAAAAGGGATTCCCTTTGGTAAGATTTAAAGGCTCTTACCTATAGGAACAATGGCAAGCATCTGAATTGATTTATCCAGGGCAATTACCTATGCATCAAGTAAGAAGGGTTAGATAGACAGCGAGATATTTTATAAATACGTTAAAAATACAATTATTCCTGCCGTGGGTGATAAATGACCAGTTCTTTTGATATATAATAGTCGATTCACATATCTCGCCATCTGTAATTATTATTGTAAATGGATTTAAAATTGCCGGAATTTCACCTTTCAATAATAAAGTAGTACCAACAGAGAAGTTCGACGCTGATGCATTAAAACGATGGGAATCACAGAATGTTTAAGTCCCCAATCCGCAAACCGTTCAAGATAATGTAACAGTCGACATTGAGCTTGGTACGAATAGGTTATCTCAAAGCAGCAATTTACAAACCGCTGAAGTAAATGTCATCCCTGGTTCAGGTGGGTTATCAAATAAAATTGAAGCTGACAGTAACTCAACTTCCAAATTGGAAAGTATTTCATATAAAAAGCTTCTACTAGAATCATCAAACAAAACAGAGTTTCAGCGAAGGTACCCAAATTAATAGTGGCAGCTGGTGCTGAAGTGATTACTGCACGAGTACAGCCAAAGAACAACATCCATCGAAACATAAACTTACATCTAGGAGGGCATCGAGTGAATTTAAAGACAGCTTCCAAGTTATGAAGAGTCAGATGATAGGAACATTTTAGAGGAACTAATGGAATAAACACCAGCAAATCAGGATTCCTCTGGACGTACAATTCTTAAAACAAATAAATGGGTTCTTGTTCTATCCCCAACAAAAAGGAAGCATAAACATTATGATGGGAAATTCATGAAGAAAAATAAAGAAAGTGATGAGCAGCTGATTAAATTTCTTAGACTAAAGAAAAATAAATAGGACAGTGCAGATATATTAAGAATACTTTCAGAGCCAACAGAAGATGATCCGGATTTACGTTTAACGTTAAATTGGACGAAGTGAATATTTGTTAATAACTTGAGTTCAGAACTTCCTGTTTCTATTTTATTGCGATTTAGTTTAAGTACTTACTTAATGTTTAGGGTTTATATTTTACGTTAATGTATTTTTTTTATTTTTCGTATGTTTGTTGCGCACATTAAACAGGAGTTTTTTTAATGTTTTCTAATATTTTGTAGTTCTGTTATTTTTTGAAATAAATAAACTACAAAGCAATTGCTCCAAAGGTTTTTCTATTGCCACGTTAGAACTGTTTATTACATTTTTTCCAGGTACGGGGCAAATGTATTTAAAAAAATGTAAAATTATGTTCTTCCTCTATCCAAAAAAAAAAAGCGATTTAATACATGGATTCTATAGTTTAGGAAACGGTGAATTTAATGTGGTATTAGCCGTTTTAAAAAGAAACTGGAATAGGAGTGTATGGGCCGAAAACCAAGCACTCCGAAAGCTTTGAAAAATACCCAAGCATCTTCCAGGCGGAAATTCATGCCACCGAGAAGTGTATCCAGTTTAACATCGAGAAAAACTATCATAGAGAAGGATTATCATCATGTTCGATAGTGATAGTCAAGCAGCCATCAAAGCGCTGAGCTCTTACGTAATCAGCTCAAAAATGGTCTGGAGATGCATAGAACAGTTGAATGAGCTAGGCGAGAATAATAGAGTTACTCTCACTTGGGTTCCGGGATAAAACTGGGTACAGGGTAACGAAATTGCAGATAGTCTTGCAAGGAAAGGGACTCAAACACCTCTGCAGGACCTGAGCCGTTCTGGGGTATCAGCAGTAATATAATATTAGGAGATATTAAAAAAGAATTAGGCAGTAGAAGAACCGATAATTAAAACAATCTCTTGGGGCTAAGATAGGCTAAGATAATTCTGGGTGAATATAACCAGAAAAGATCAGAAGCTTACATCTGCCTGAGCAAGAACAGGCTATGTATTGTTACAGAGATCCTTACTGGGCATTGCCGACTAAAAGGACACCTTGGTAAACTGAGAGTAGTAGAGGTTAATGAGTGCAGATTCTGTGAGGAGGAGGACGAAACCTCCATTCACATTCTAACTGAAAGTGTAGCACTCCAGAATCCAAGGGCACTATATCTAGGAGGATATCAAATAGAAGAGGGAGACTTATCTAACTTGAAGCCACTCCAAATCCTACACTTCCTTGAGAAAATATGATGGTACGGGTCGTTATATGCATTGAGATATTTTAGGTCGCAGTGTAAACACCCCATTCCCAACATAACATAACATAGCCGTTTTAATAAATAAATTTAATAAAATAAATAATTTTTTTCAAAGATTTATTCATAACACTACTTATAAATTGAGATTTGGAAAAGGCAATAAAATTTAAATCTGTGTACCTCTAGGCTTCAAAATAATGAGGGTGATTTTACCATATTTTTATGAGGTGTGAATTTTAAATACGATACTGCGATCAGTTTTTGAGATACAGGGCATTAAAGTGGAAAATTGCTGATTTTAGTTAATTTTTCTTCAAACTGAGAAGCTAAATTTACTTTATATAGTACATTATAAAAGTTTATTATAAGTTTTGGTCAGATGTCCATAAAAAGGGTACAGTTTAAAATATTTACTGTCACAGGGTGGTTCACGAATAAATCACAATATATTTTTGTAAATTTGCAAATAATTCTATAGTTGTGCCACAGAGAAATTATTTCATCAAAATAATATATTCGGTTACAATTTTGAGGTTAACAGTTTTCGCTATAAAGTAATTTTTATTCAGGGTAAGCCACGCAGCCATCAACTAAAAATAAATATGATTTGAAATTATTAAAATGGGAACTTCCATTTCTTTAGTGAATTTTAAGTAAATTAATACATTGTATTAGGTATGTAACCATAACATTTTAAAATATACAGGGTAATCTAACTATTTTATAATTAAGTACCTTTTATATATTACGGACAACTTCTTATACATGGGACAATAAAGTTGATACTCATCTATTTTATTATGTAAGTGTTATTTAAATACTGGCTACCTATTTTGTACATGCAGTTATTTTTTACCTCATTATGTTTAGTAGAAAAATATGTTAATTTATAGGTTAGTCCTATGTTTATGCTTTCTATAAATTCCTAATTATTATATAGAACCTTTTGTTAAATTAAACACGCAATTTCAACGAAAAAAAAAAAAGATTTATCTTCATAACATGGATGAAATCTATTGGGAAAATCACTATAAAAAATGCACCAAAACCTCTATCTCTGTGGCGGTGTGAAAATGAGTTCATTATTTTATTTATTTTTTCTGATAGTTAATTCAATATACGTTTGTATTGCCTGTACGGAATATGTAGTCAGTATTTATATTACCCCTACATAATAAATTGGATAATTATCAATTTTTATAGTCCCTTGTAAAAAAACTAATACCGGAAAATGATGTGTATACTGATATATTTTGTAGGTAAATATAAAACAGTTACATTACCCTGTAAAATATACCATATGGTTAAATACCTAATGTAATGTTATTAACTTACTCAAAAATCACTAAAGAAATGCAAGATCTGGTTTTAATAATTTTAAAATATAATTATTTTTTGGTAGTTTTTTGGATAGCTCACCCTGTATAAAAAGTACACACAACTAAATCTTTTGACCTTAAAATTGTGAATAAATAAAATAATTTCTCTGCAGCGTAGTGTAGAGTTATTGAGTGTTTGCAAAAATATATTGTGATTTATTCGTGAATCACCCTGTTACAAATATCTCCAACAGTTCCTTTTAGTTGACATCTCACCAAAATTTATATTAAAATTGTTTATTCTACATAAAGACAATCTAGCTTTTCAGTTTGAAGAAAACAAAATAACTAAAATCAGCAATTCTTTATTTTAAATAATTAAAATATAGTTGAAAACTTGTTTACAAATTATTTGTATTAAAAAAATTTCTTTGTGGTGTAACCTGTATATAATTCTTGAACCGGTATTTATTTTCGTTAAGATCGTGAACTATGCGAGACGAAAGAAAGTGCTGTATACAGAGTGCACGCTTAATGATCAGTAAAATATCCGAAAGTGCTGATGGTCTAACCCAGAAGACATGATTCAAAATTTCGTTGTTTTAATCAATCGCTTGATTCAGGTTGCGTGATCAGAGCATGTCTACGGCAAATTTATGTTCTGGACCCATGAAGATGTCTTAAGTGCCCCCCAGGAAGCAGCCCAGTTTGGGTGGTCTTAGAAAATGCAAAAGGTTATCATTTACATTATGCAAGGCAGTTTTATAATTATCACTTAGTTTGTCAACTGTTTGACTTATGTAACGACTTTCCATATCACCGATATTCATGAAATTCAGCTTTTATAGCTATTGGGTATTAAGGACTTCAGCTTCGTTTATGGTTAATAACTTTTATGAGAAAATTATTATCGATTCCTGTTTGAAAGGCGGAGGTAAATTTACATCCGTCAGGTATAATCCAGTCCATCGAAAATTTGCAATATCTCAATTTATGCCTATTTGCTTGCCGTAAGAAACGATAATAGGTCTCGAACTGTGTCAATTAATATATGGAAATTGATTGTATTTTATAAATTGATTAACGACCGAGGAGATAATTGGAAATGCATTTCTTTGATTACTGTTTGTTTTCTGTTACATGCTACTTTTTATTCTAGATACTCGACATGCAGAATACATTATAATTATCTTACAGTAATTTAGAGATATAGCAAACATGTTTTAAAATATTAAAGTAAAATAAAATATTATATTATTATGTTAATAAAATATCATATTTTATTTTTTTGTTATCGAATTTTTTATATTTCTAAAACAAAATATTTTTATAGTTTTTCATTTCACATTATGAATGAGACGATTATAAATATCAGCATTAGGGATCTATTCTGTAACGTTTTAGTTGTTTTAACCTGCAAGTTAAAAGGTTATTTAACTATGACGTTTAGATTTTAATACAAATCTCTATTCGATAATCCATCAGTTTAATTTTGTATAAATTTTATAGTGTATTTATATTTAAAATAGACATGGCAAAAATGTAATATACCTAAAAGTGAATTGAAATTAAAAATAAGAAAAAGAAGTTATTTGACATACTAGATTTATTACTAACATCAGTAATAAATGTGGCCAACTTTGAGATATATTTGAGATATCTTTGAGATATATTCAGAGATAAAAAGAGGAGATGTAACTATAAATAAATATCGTGCGGTCCTAAATAAGACATATTCTAAGGGACACAGGTGGGTATAATATACGCTGTTGTTATGCCTATTTCATTATTTTCGTTTTGTTTGCAAAATTGTTTACATATCTTAAAAAAGCTAAAATAATTCAACCTGTTTTCTTGCAACTGAAACCAAAAAGTTTTAAAACATTGGTTATATCAATTTTAACTAAATTGTATATAATTTCACTAAATTAGATGTAATAATTTTCAAAACTTGTTATGTTAAATTGGATATCAAGTACTTTTTACGAAATGTGGCAACAGCTAGCATTTTGTAGGCAAAGCATATTACGTTGTTTATTATGAGTTTATGAGCTTACACAGCAGCTTACAAAATATTCATGCGTAATTTCATCAAGTTGTACAACTAAACAACTTGATGAAATTACGAATGAATATTTTGTAAGCTGCTGTGTAAGCTCATAAGAATTTACCGAATTTACTTATCATAGACGTACCAATTACGAAACATATCTTATTATTTTTTAATAATTAGTATTAATAATGTTTTGAATTGACCGTGGTTATTCATAACAGCCTTAAAAAATCAGGAGAAGATGCGAAATATTAAAATTGTTCCGGGGATATTTCTAAAAATCTCAAAGTGCCTAGTTAATCTTATGTAAAAAACGAATTTGTTCACAAAATCTGCATTTTTTATTAAAACTTTTAAAACAGGGTTTTAAAATGATTCAGTTTAAATGAGCGTTGCCTTAAAGTTTCGGTAATATTATTCGACAAAACTATTGATTTAGTACTTAGGTAGGTCAAAAAATTATTATTACACTATACAAAAAAATCTTGAGAAAACTACGATTCTAAATATGTTTTTTTTTGACTTTGATTAAAGGTTCACCTTTCCATGGAGAAATTTTTTATTAAAACAGGACAAAACATGCAATATTTATCACAAAATTCAAAAATAAAATTTTTCGTACCTACGAATAATTCAGTACATTAGGATCAATTAAATAAATAAATCACAATAAGAAGCAAAACCTCTAAATATATTTTTTAAATCTTTAATTTACTAGTTTCAGCAGATAAACATTCTATCAAAACAGCAAAAAAAAAGTATTTAGCACGAAATTTCAAATAGGAACAATTTTTTTACGAATAATTCAGAATATTACTATCAATTTAATAAATAAAAACATTTAGGACAAATCTTTTAAATGTAATTTTTTATCTATTGCATTCAGGAAGAATTTCCATTAACTACTTTGCTGAAACAACACTTAAAACCTAATTTAAAAAAAATACTGTCTTAAAACTATAATCTATTTATAAAGATTATTTACAGAGGTCCATAAATACATATTGATTACCTACCTATTTTGAATTGGTATTGCAATCAGACTCCATTAGAGACTGGAGTCGAGAATTTCTATTTCGTGCTGAAGAGTCCTAATAAGGATAAAACCGGTCCAAGAATGACTTTCTCCTTAGTGGGCAAAATCAAAGATAGAGTGTTGAAAATATTTTCTATCTCTGCTATTTTCTTTCGACGTAAATCAATACCTGGTGAGGTATTAGCCAAAGGAGTAGTTGTTTTCTAAAGAGAAACGGCTGCACATATATTGTTGTGACTATGGCTTGGAGTATTATTTGATGTATTTTACATCTCAATCACATTTGAGTTTGGAATTATTTCCCTTTCCCCCCCTTTTTTAAGAATAGCCCGCCTGGCTATTATTCCAACTAGTCTTTGAACTAGGTACTACAGCGACCTTTGATTTTGCTTACTAAGTATAGATGGCGATACCATTTTCGCTCGTTGAATATGTACTCATGCTTAACTCGCCGTAATTGAGTTCGATCAAAATTAGTATTGCAATCAGACTTTATTAGAGACTAGAGTCAAAAATTTCTATTTCTTGCTGAAGAGTCCTAATAAGGACGAAACCGGTCCAAAAATGACTTTCTCCTTAGTGGGCAAAATCAAAGGTAGTGTTGAAAATATTTTCTATCTCTGCTATTTTCTTTCGACGTAAATCAATACCTGGTGAGGTATTAGCCAAAGGAGTAGTTGTTGTCGAAAGTGAAACGGCCGCACATATATTGTTGTGACTATGGCTTTGAGTATTATTTGATATATTTTAGTTATATCTTTGTTATTTTTGGATTATATTACATGATACAATAAATTAGAGAGGTATGATACTTAGCTTACGAAATCTTGTTGCGCATGACGTATTGTGGTGTGGAATATTGCTGATTGGCCATCAGCTGAATAAAATTTATTGTCGCGGGCTGTTTTCGATCAACCGATTCATCAAATTCGTAAACTACACGCTTTTTACCACAATATGTCACCGTGACATAGTATCAATCGGTGTGTAATATTATAACTTCTTTTTATAGTATCATGGATATATTACAACTTTTCACTTTCTACCTTCAACGATCTTATAAACAGAGACTGGGATGCGGTATAAAAATTATTCTCAGTTAATATCTTATATTCCTGCAAGGTGCTGAGTTTTGCTTTTAAAATAACTGAATAATGTATAAGGACAAACAAACTCCAAAAGTGGCGTGATATTTTATGAACCCTGTACATTGAATATTTTTTATTTAGATTATTAGATAAAAAATTTAACTTTGTTTTTGTAAAGAGTAGGGCGTTTGACTTAATAGTTTAATATTATTACTTTCCTATCTGTATACAGATATAAGGAAAGTATAGGAATCATGATTTTTTTCGACCTCGAGTTTTCGACGGATTTTTACGTTTTGAGGTCCCCTGAATCCATTTTGACTATTTTCGCGATGATGTCTGTGTGTGTGTGTGTGTGTGTGTGTGTGTGTCTGTGTGTCTGTGTGTCTGTGTGTGTGTCTGTATAACGCATAACTCATGAACCGATACACAGAAAAACACCAAATTTTAAACTTAAGCTTTGTTTTAGCGTCCAATGAGCTGATTAGATTTTGGGCAGAGTCGGAACATCTGGGGGGGTACTTTATAGGTGGTCATTTTTATATTTCATGGAATATATCTGTTATTTACGTTTGGAGAAGAAAATTCTTTAAATAAAAGTTACTTCTAATATAATTATCTATAATTTTTGTTCTATGCAAAATTTTCCTAAAATGGTCCGTATTCGAGAAATTTGACAAAATGTAAAAAAAATAATTTTTTATAAAAATTGTTCAAATAAAAGTTGTTTGTAATATAATTCTCTATAATTTTTATTCTATACATAATTTTTTTAAAATGGACCGTATTCGAGATATTTGAGAAAATGTGTAAATTTCGAATTTTGAAGAAAACTCAAAAACGGATAAAGAAAAAAACATTAAATTTTAAACTTAAGGTTTATTTCGGCCTGACGTGAAATTATTAGATTTTAGACATAGTCGGAACATCTGGGGGGTACTTTATGGGAGGCCACTTTTATATTTTATGGAATATATCTGTTATTAATGTTTGGAGAAAAAAAATTGTTCAAATAAAAGTTACTTCTAATATTATTATCTATAATTTTTGTTTTATGTAAAAATTTCCTGAAATGGTCCGTATTCGAGAAATTTGACAAAATGTGCAAAATTTTGATTTTTATGAAAGTTTTTGAAATAAAAGTTGTTTGCGATATCGATCTCTATAATTTTTGTTTATACATGATTTTTCTAAAATGGACCGTAATGAAAAAATTGTAGGAAATTTTAATTTTTCAGTATTTTCGTTTTCCATGAATATCTATAGAAAAATGTTTCGAGGTAGATGTATGTGGACAATGTATATATTTAGTTTATCCTCTAAACATTTATAGAGATGCTGCAATAGGTTGTACAAAATAACCGGAAAAAGCCTATAATAACTAGATAGGAAAGTCATGTGTTGGACACATCAGATTTTTTTTTACATCGTTCACGGGTTTAAGCATAAGAAATGTATTTTGAATGATCGTTTATTATTTAATAAATTAGAACCAATGCTACAAATTAGCCACAAAAGTATCTGTAAATAAATATACTTATTAAAGTGTTTTAATAGTACCTAGATTTAAAAAAATACTTCTAGAATAAAAACACTAAAAGTTTTTATCAATTATTCTCGTCCTCAAATAGCATTTTTGTAGATACATTTTAAAGCAACGGGCATAGTATCTACTATAATTGATAGTCAAATTTAAAATTTTGGAGGTCATTATTTTTTTTTATGTTTTTAATAGTTTTTAAAATATAATCGGGTTCTCTTAATGACATTCCCCGGTCATGCCTGGGATCTAATAATTTAAGCAGTATAGATAAAACTTATGTAACTTCTCCATATTTTTACAATGTTCTCAGTATTACACTATTTACTGAACAACCAAATTGTGGTGCATGATTATTTAGGTCCATTAGTTGTTTCATAAAGAACTGAATATCAATAATATGACGGTTTATTAGATTTATTCCGGTATTCTTATTTTTTTTTAAGGAGGTCCTTTCACAAAATATTTTCAACTAGGTTACTTCAAATTTTTTTTTAATATTAATTTCTCAATAAATTCCAAGGTAACCTATATATTTTATAGTAAAAAACAAAACCCAAATATTTCAAAAACCCTATTTTTAGTTTTTTTCTACTCCATCTAATCAATAAATAATAATATAATTCGAGAATTGTTGTTGAGGTCTTATTTTCTCATAAGACACTGCACAAAAATTTGAACGGTAAGGTATAGTTAAAAGTTCAACATTAGATAAATAAGGACTTCAACTATTAGAAAAAAAAAATTTTAGTCATAATCTAATATTTTTTATTTAACATTGGTGGCGAAAGGACCTCCTTAAATATCTTTTTCTAACAAAAATTTTACCTGTTTTTAAATTCTCGATTACCTATTTGTTATCGTCTGCCTGAAAATAATAATCCTTAATAACAAATTTATTAATTATTCAATGTATTTGAAAATTTCTGGCATCAATAGAAAACCAATTAAAATCGTTCATTTTCAGTCACGTGTATCAGCATATATCCAATTAGCCCATAAGTTTCTTAGGGGTGTTATCACTTAAGTCAAGGTTGCACCAAACAAATCATTGTGTATGAACTATTATATATCTATTTTTAATTCCGCTAAATAAAAAAACTCAAAATTTGACGTTTCGCTTTATTAATTATTTATTAAAAAGTTTGACAGTAGAGACAGTAATTCATGACTTTTTACCCTTTTTCACATTTTATTATCAATCAGTATTTAATACGAACGTTAATCTGGTTTACCCATAGCCCTCAGAAAGTCTAGATAACGCTTGGCGTATACTGTCAATACAAAAAAATGACCCCATTCAAGCTTGTCGCCATGTTAGGTAAATTTATGTTTTGGCTACACTGATTTTTAGTTTGTGTGTTATGTAATACGTGAACACCGATAATCTGCACTTTGTTATTAGTTATAAGTGAGTGAGACGCACAATTTCTAATTTCAAATTAAGAACAAAACTTTGACAAACCTATTTGATATTCCTAGATCTGTTCAGACAGGACCGGTTTTATAAAATTTCTCGTTCTTGAAATGTTATTTTTACATGGTTATATATTATTGAATAAGTGGTTTGTGTACATATTGCTATGAGAATTATAGAGAAATTCAGTGAGATTTATGTAATATAATTCAAATTACAAGTAAACCATCTGTTCCTGTTTGGCAATATGGAGAAAATACCTACTTCAATGTCAAATGTACTATTTAAAAGAATGTGATTGTTAACCGGTCATTTATTTATATTATATGATGAAAATAAAAACTCGAATTTTTTAACTAGGCAAAGATATACTTACATCGGTAACAAGGTATTTTTAGAAAAACTAATAGATTACTCCTATTCCTATAGTTTATTTGAAAATGAATAATAGCAAAATTATATAAAAATATGGACCTTTGCCATAAAAACTGTGCTACCAAGCATTTTCAAATAAACTATGATAATTTGATTTAATAGAGCGAGTATAAGATCTCACCTGTTAGAGAAATTGGGGCATAGGGAAGAGGTTATGAAGCAGGTAAGCAAAAGATAAATATATAGAAGTTATTTTAAAAATTTGATAAAAAACTAGTGGAACAACAAATGGAGTTGTCGCTATCAGAGATCCAATCAGCAGAAAGTAAAAAAAAAACTTTGGGAATGTTGGAAAAGGGCCCAGCAATAGGCCCAAAACAATTCCTTGGTTTTTTAATAAATATAATCTGAGATGCAAAAAATACTGCTAGAGTGGAGAAGCTGTATTGTTCTAATGTAGAAAACCCAGGGACATACAGCAGTGCACTAACCATATGCGAATAGTCACTAAATTATACAAGAGTCCCATCTCGATTTTATTTTTAAATATTTTTGAGAATACCTATTATTATTTGTTACATTGAGTTTAATAAAACCACAGATTTCGAATGTATTGAAAGTTATTTAAAAAGTACCTCTATAAATATATAGAAAATGTGTATATGACTTACTGGTTTTATTAATCTTTTTTTTGGGTAGGTAAATATATTTTGAAAAATTTACAAACTTCTTTTGAATAAAAGACAAAATATTTCTGTTTTTATTAACTGAACAATATTTTATACGAACATAATATATACCTACCTATTTAAAAGAAAATATTACATTTTACAAGTATCGCATATTTATATGAAATAACTTACTCAATAAGAAAGAATTAAATGAAACAAATTAATAAACAATGGATATGAAAAATTGCTTTAACAATTTAATCCTTAGATAAACTTATTCTTACATATTGCTTTAATCAATTTATTTACTATAAAAGTATATTTCCTATCATTTATTACATATAATAAAATAAAGCATAAAACATACAAACTATAATTTGTACCTACTTAGAACGGAACTAATATTATTGTATCAAGGTAGTAATAGTGGACATTTTCCGAATAAAAAAAAGTAAAAAAGAAGTAACGGTCGACACGTTTTTCTGACTATTGGTCTTCATCAGTACGGTGCAGCCAAGTTCAAAGGATCATGGAATTTGTGTTGGAAAAATTGTACAATAGGTCACTAACAAGGAGCCAATAACACATTTGCCGTTTCAGCTAGTATCCCCAAATTTTCTGGGCTTATACTAAAGTCACAAAATGATTCAATGGTCTTCCTATGGCTATCAGTTATTCTTTCCTAACATTTTTTGGTATGCTACAACAAAACATACAAATTATTTGATTTTGTAAATACACAAATAGTTGTGAAAACTTACACTTGAAATGTTATTCCTTCCTTGTATCTTCTACCGTTAGATGCATTGTTACATTCACGTACAAAACAAAAAGAGATTTTGAAAATCCTGTAAAAATTTAACACCAAACCACAAATGTTTTTTATTAAAATAAAACACTAAACGACTAAACTAAAAAATAATGTTTTAAATAAAACCTTTACTAAAAGAACAAAATAAACAACACAACAGATAATAAAATCGATTATATACGTCGACCGCCGATCTTACGCTTATTACTAAACTTGCGCCGATTCTGTCTTGTCAGTAGTGCCAACTTAAAATTTATTGACATTTATTTATCATGGCGCCCATCATATGGGGGGTCAAAATGTTTTTACGATGCGGTATCTAGACCTTCTGAGGGCTATGGACCCCATATGTAAACCAGATTTAATAATATGACGTTTCTAAAAAGTCAAACTTTTGACACTTTCAAATTTATTTTTTTAAATATCTCGATTTAGTAAAATTACCATTACCCAAAGGATTCCCGCACTTTCCTTATTTAAAGTGACGACCGGTTAAATTTTCTGAAACCTCTGGTATGTTATTGTACTCAACCTAGTAAACAATAGTGTCAATAGGCACAAATCAATCCTATGACTGGTTTTCGATAAAGTTGAATATTGCTTAGATTTTCGAAATTTTTATTTTCAAAATTACGAGCTAGATTGAATTTCTGTTGCATACATACGTTTACTATATGTTTTATTATTACATTAGTGCCTATGAACAATTAAAATTAATTTTAGTTACAGGGTGATTTACAATGTGTAAATAATTTTACTGTCGTCAGGGAAGCATATTTTTAAAAAATAAAAAATTATACAATACACATTTCTTATACAGGGTGTTTTATAGAGATAACCACATCATAAAATTATTTTACAACTCTGTAAATTCATATTAATTGATTTTTGGGAAAGGTAATACCACTTAAATATGTGTACCTCTAAGCTTCAAAATATATAAGGTGATTTATTTGTTCGAAGATGTTCTATTTTAAGAAAAGTAAAAAAATCACAAACTAAAATTTCCTCGTTAAAATGTAAACATTTTTTTTTAGTATATAATGCTTTTACCACCTTTTTATAAGATGTGAATTTTAAATACGAGGGCGTTAAAGTAGAGAATGGCTGATATTAGTTATTTTTTCTTCAAACTGAAAAGCTAAATTGACTTTATGTAGCATATATAAGTATAACATAAGTGTTGGTCAGATGTCCATAAAAAGAGACAGTTCAAAATATTTACTCTTACAGGGTGATTCACAAATAAATCACACTAATTTTTGCAACATTGTCTCGTGTATAAAAACTTGGTAATTTCAGGAAAATGGCATTTGTCTAGGCAAATGCTGCTGGGCAAATAGTGTTTTCTTATTTTTTAAATACAAAATGAATAGGCAAATGCTATTTGACTAGTCATATAGCATTTGATGATAATTGCTCATTTGAAATGACAAAATAGGCTCCAGTTTATTAAATAAATATTTGTTTTACAAAAATTAAAAACTACTTCTATGAATACAATATGTGAACATAAAACTTAAAGACAATATTCATTAATTATAATGTAATGTTAGATACGAAATATAAACAAAATTATAAATATTATATAAATTATTTGTTTTGACACGGATTGCCAGAATGGCACTTACTGTTGCATAGATTTTTAGACTTAAAACAAGCACAACGATTGGTATTACACTGACGTTTTGATGGCTGACACTTATATTTTGAAAATCTTTCCCCGAAAACATCGACTGTCCAGCACAGGCTTCTCTCAATGAAATGAGACGGTCTTGAGGAATTTCACTATAATTAAAGTTAATTTTTAAAACGGGCGTTAGGTCACTCCTAGTAAACCGGTTTTTTAACACACCTGTCTTTGTGCCTATTCGATAGACGCCATTTTTTTATCAAGAACAATACCTTCAAATTTTTTAATCTAATGGTCCTCTATCAAATTTTAGAACAGCAAGAGTGACATATTCACCTGATTCTATGTCGCAAAATATAGTTCTGCTTCTCTTTGTCATTATTTCTGCAGTCTTTAGCTGCCCATCATAAGATTTTTTCTATTAATTATAATATTTTCTTCACTCGCACAGAGATTGCAAATAACCCCACTACTAGAATTTCCATTGTCTTTATTAGTAACACTGCAAATATCGTGTACAATTTTTTTCCATAACAAGCAGTTGTAAGTACCTGTACTTTCGTTGCCGCAAACACAGCATTCTGAAACAGCAGAGTTTATGCTACTGCCTACTGTGTTCGCCTCTGCCGGATTATCATGTGTTATTGTGGACATTTCGTCGAACATTTCTTCTGTAAATATATCAATTTGCATTTCTTCCGTAAATGTGTCAATTTGCACAACCTGTACTGTAGTTTCCTGACTTATAGAACCTTCGTCCTGAAGATGTTCCTCTAGAGTGGAATCGACGTTTTCTGCTTCCGCTGGATCATCAACATTGACAATGTATCTGCGTTATTACAATTTATGTCTGCATTTAAACATTCCAAATCCTTTTCAGTTATTATTTGATCAATAAGGTCTGATGGCAAATTTGTGGATCCTAAGCCTGACTTTGGATCTGCTCCGTAAAAAGAGATAATGCGATAAAATGAGGTATTTTTCTACCACTGCACGAAGTAACACCCAACTGACCAACGAGAACTTTTAGTTTATTTCATCCAAATTCTTAGCATTTGTTCAACGTCCTAATTTGACCGTCCCACTGATCCCTGGCTTTGAGCGTGTCGAGGTCGTCCATAAACGATTTTGAATTGGGGCCATAGCTAAACTTCCTCCTTGATTACCTCGGCTGTAAATTCTCGTCCGTTATCACTCTGCAAAATTACTGGAGCACCCTGTTCGAGAAAAATGTTCAATAGCTCAGTAGCTACTTCTGCAGCCCTTTTTGTTTGTAAAGGACTCAAATAAAGAAATTTTGTAAAATGATTCTGGTAGCTTAAAAGCAATTTGTATGTACCATCGGCACAAGATTAAAGATCTATTAGATCGACTTGTCCTCTGGCCAAAAAATCTTTAGATATAATAGGCTTTACAACTAAATCGGCATATTTTTGTTTTTTTTTAAATTGCATGTTTTGCACAATTGTCCATATAACTCAACAGCCATTCTGGGAATATTATATTTCTTTTTCAAATTATAAAGCATTTTATCTCGTCCACCGTGACCTGTTGCTTTATGTTGTTTATCAATTCTGTCAAAAAACTCTTCGAATGCAGCAACATAAAGCAGATTCCCATCACCCACAAACTTCGGTTTTAAAATAATTTTTAATGCTCACGATATTTCGAGATCATATTTTGCGCTGTAATATTTTTCTTGACTCGACATATCCTTAGTATTAATTTTATTTTTTTGTTTGATAACTTTTGTAAATATCAATAACTTACTAAGAAATCAGTCTGCATAGTACCAGCATTTTTTTTTTTGAAAACACTCACTTTACTCAATTATTGCATGTTCGCATATTTATAAGTTATATTGCACGAAAACGTAGTAATTATAATAGATTATACATAACCTGAAAGCAGAAAATTATAAATTAGTAAACTGAATATTATTAATTGAGTTGTTTTAACTATTGCGACACAAGCTATGTATAAAACCTAGCACAAACTATAGGCCTCTTCACCACATTTTATTTTTGTGTGCATGCGTCAGTATCAGTCATCTTTTTCGTACTGTTTTTTGTAAACAAGCATGTTAAAATGTCCACGTGAAAAAAATTATTATCAATAAATACTAATTTAAGTATATTCATACAAAAAACTGAAGAAAATATAAAGTAATAATAAGTGTCTTAATTGAATAATACATTTTTTTGCTGTCAATTATAATTATGTTATCTGTACGGAAAAGAAAACGAAACGATGTTGTTATGGAGTATGTGAAAGTGACACACGGTGTAATTCATTCAAAGGCAATACATATTATTTTATAAATTTTCCAAAGCTTTGGCTAAAAGTAGCTAAAAAAAAAATCAAATTATCAGGCAAAATACATATTAAAACATATCCTAGTTCACCATAATTCCAGCACCTGATAGTCTTCGTATTCATCTTTCTGTCAGTAAGGCTCTTCATCATGTTTACCAGTTGGTCGAGTTTACCTTGCTTTTCTTCCTCTTTTACGGTCCTCACTTTACTGTATCCACCAGAAGCCTGTGTAGCTGCCTCATATTCAATGTTTTGTGACAAGCTAGACGAAGTGTTCTTTGCATCTCGTGGTCACGGAGTCCATCCACAAATGTTTGGACTGCCAAACATTCCATCATATTTTCCAGAGCTGATGGGTAGGCAAATCGCACCAACCTGGCAATATCTACTTCATATTCTTAAAGGGTCTTGTCTCGTTTCTGTTTGCGATTCTTTAACTGTGACTGGTATAAATGCTCCAAATGTTCATATCGCATGTTCAGTCTCTTTTAAGATGCTCAAAATCATCTGTCTCCTCCACGGGTATAGTCTAAAGGACATCTAAAGAGTCTCCTCGAAGGGCGATTGTCAGATTCACTGCCTTTTCTCTCTCCGACCATTCGTATGCTCTCGCAGCTGTCTCGAACTGTTTAAGGTAGTTGGTCCATGACATATTTCCGTCGAAGGTTGGGGCTTTAACACGAGCAGAGTTTACAGCTCCTTCCAACTTTAACTTCGACTCTACCTCGTGGCACTTTATTTAATCGTTCTTGGTTTGGTCTACGTGTTCCATTTCTTCTATCTTCTTTTCCATCTTTTTTATTTTCTCTTTAACGGAAGACATTATTTTCTCCTCAACAGAAGTCATCTTATTTTCCACATCAGCAGAAATTTCATTTTTCAGAGAAGATATTTTGTTTTTTAAGTCGGAAGAAATTTCATCTTTTAAAGAAGAAATGTCAGAAAAAACTTTAGTTTCTAAAAAAGAGATTTCGTGTTTCACGGAAGACATATCAGAAAACACCTTTTCTTCTAAGGAAGAAATATCAGACGAAACTTTGTTTTCTAAAGAAGTAATATCACTTTTTATAGAAGAAACCTCTAAAGAAACTTTATTTTCTAATGAGGAAATATTAGAAAAAAATATCGATTTTCATAGAGGTAATTTTAGAAGACATTTCAGTTTTTAAGGAAGAGATCTTGCTTTCCATATCGGAAGAAATTATAGCAGAAGATGAATCATCAGAAAATAAATACGTTTCCGAATCTAAACCTTTATTTTCTATCGCTTCTTTAAGTCGTTCTGCCAGTTCTGCTTTCTTCCCTATCGTCTCCAACTCGCGATCTTCTAACTCCCGACGTAGCTCACACAGTGTGTTAGCCATTTCAATCACTATTTATTTACACTATCTCACTTCTCGACACCAATGTAATGTTTATTTTAAACAACAGTTTATTTATTAATAATTATTTAAACACTTATTTATTTTAAAACAATTATGTTCTAATTTATATATATTTCAAATGTCTTTAAACTATTTACTATTTATCTTCACAAATGTTCTTATACTATACTGACTGCTGAGTTGTTCCTCCACCAATATTTATACATTTAAAATTTTGGCGAAGGTACTAGAATTTTCTTCACCAATTCTCACCAATACTAGAAACATCACGTTGACTCTGGAATGTACTCGAAAGCGCCTCCGCCATAGTTGTCACATATGTTTTAAGGGGTTTAATTATGTATGATAGTTGATAGTTGAGCCTCAAAGGCCAAATAAGACAGACAGGGACTTGGAAGATTAGAGCATGACTGAATAATGAAATGGCTCACATTACAATACATCTAAGGCAATAATACCTAAAGTAACATTATGCAACTCAAAGTCAATCATATTAGGTTAATAAATAGTTTACATGTCTAAACAATTCATAATAAAACGTTTATTTTTATTTTCCAAAAAGCAGTATTTGGCGCTTACAACGTTGTTCGTTCAATTATAATATTAACCATTATTGGTCTCTATTGTGCACCTATGTCAAATGACCACTTTTTTAAAATTTAAAATTCGATTTTGAATTTGTATTTTTCGAATTTCACCCTATTTAGAAACATTAAAATTATTTTAAGTGGTAGTCAAACGTCAAAACATAATTCATAACCGTTATGGCTCTTTATTGTGCACTTATGTCGTTTTATTATTTTTTACAAGTCGAAATTCGATTTCCAAATCGTATTTTTTAAATTTTGACACTACTTGAGCAAATTAAAATTATTTTAGGTAGTGGTCAAACGTTAAAACATAGTTCTATACTATTATGGACCACCTTATTGGGGCACTTATGTAATTTGGCCATTTTTTACAATTTAAAATTTGCTTTCGAAATTGTATTTTTCGAATAGTCACACTACTTGGGCACATTAAAACTATTTTAGGGAGTGGTCAAACATCAAAACCTAATTCTAAACCGTTTTAAATCTTAATTGTGTACTTATGTCGTTAGACCATTTTTTTCCAAGTCGAAATTCGATTTCCAAATTGAATTTTTCGAATTTTCTCACTATTTGGGCACATTAAAATTATTTGAATGTAGTCAAACGTCAAAACATAATTTTAAACCGTTATGGATCTTCATTGTGTCCTTATGTCGACTGACCATTTTCTTGAACTAAAAATTAGACTGAAAAATATTTACTTTGAATTTTTAACCTCTCTGGGATCTTTTGAGATATCTTAGGGGGTGGTCAGATGGTGATATATAATTTTAAACGTTTTTGGGTCTTATTGTACTTTTCTGAAGATTGATCTTTTTTCAAAGTTAAAATTCGTCCCAGAACTCTTGTTTTTGTATAATTTATCTCTTTAACTTATTTTAAGGGGTTCTAAAAAAATCTAATCAGTGGTCAAACATGGTCAAAAATTGGTTGTCCGATGCGTCCGACCGATACGTTCAAATGCGCCCTTACCTTAATTCTACGACGCGCCCGTTAAGTTGCCATTGTGTCAACAAAATACACATAGGGTATCAATTTGAAAACGAACAGCATTTAATATTGCCTCTATAAATGATAGTATGAAAATTGGGCGAAACACGTCACCTATCTCTAAAATTTTAAATGGGGTTACCTATTTCTTTTATCATTTTTGTGTTTCTTTTGGAATTCTAGATAAATTGCATTAGTATTATTTTGGTCAAAGTTACAGTACCTAACCAAAGAAATGTGTGGAATGTATTTAATGTCTAAATTACAATATTTTTGTAACAAAATATACACCAGAAGAGAAAAAAATAAATAAGGAATCAAACAAAATAAAAATTATTCTTTTACCTTTATAAAAAAAATATGATGATTCAAAGTTACAAAAAAAAAACAATTTTTTTATTGTTTTTGCCTATATCTTTAATCTCAACCAATAAAGAAAGTCGTTAATTTCCATTCTAGGTAAAAATATGCTTTTTAAATAGCGAAGGTCCCATTTGGTTGTATCTCGGTTTTTTATGTGCATCCTAGACCAGACTTTTCGACGGATTATAAGATTTGAATACGACTCGGAGACTTTAAACCGATTTTTCATTTTACGTGTGTCCACGTTGTAATGAATTTATGAAAACTTAATACACATAGCGAACGAAGAAACAATGACATACCGTAAAGTGGGGTTTCTTTGCACAAAATTTTAGTTTTTTTTTTTAATATCTATGGTTCTGTTGGGAATTATAAAACCCGCTCTAAATATATGAAAATTTAATACTTTGGCTACATAGCTTTGTAATTAAAAAGCATAAAAAAAATTAAAACTACATTTTTTAAAAGTTTAAAAAGTTGGCAAAGTTACCTCGACTTTGGGGTTACTTTGCCGACTGGCATTTTTGCACGGTTTTAAGCGTACATGCCAAGTTAACAGTCTCGTAGGGTTACTTTACCCTCCTTTAATGTGTTTAAAAAAATATTTTAATAAACATAATTCATTTTTAAATTAAAAATTTATATTTCTAAGAAAATAAAGGAACATTTACCTCTTTGCAAGTCAACAAACAACTCTTATAAAATAATAATAGCTCTTTCGTAATATAATAATAACTCTTAGGTAACAAAATAATAAGAACATAATTCTTAACTATTCTAAGTAGGTAGTAAGTCACAAAAGAAACTTAACAAATGCTTCAAAATAAACATTTAAATTTTTACAAAACAAAAAACTAAAACATGTATATTTGGAAAGGTCAAAATTTTCGAATATAAAAATTTGTTTTGTTGTCGATGTAAGTTTTGGCGATTCTAAAATAGTCACAATATCGTGTTCAAGAATAAAGCATTGGTGTCATCGATATTAGGAAAACAAAATTTGTTTTGTGATTTTAGTCTTAAACAATTTTCATTGCAGCAGTCTTTTTCTTTGTAAATAACTTGTGCAACAAAATGCTTGTATTGTTTTTTCCCTAAAAGTGCTACAAGTAGAAAATCGGAATTTTTAACTCTAACTAAAGTCTTGCTACTTACAATATCACGGGAGCAATCGACTTGAGCTCGTCATTGCGGTCATCAGTCTTTTGGAAATCCTAGACTTCTTCTAATTCTAAATTGTCCTCAGATTCACTTTTAAAGGTCCAGTTATATTCTTCAGTTTCTTTATTTACTTTATCACGTTTCTTTTCGTTGGGAATACTTGTGAAATCCTCACTTGCAACAGATTTGCCAAGTTCAATTCTTATCATCTTCTTTCTCTTTGGGGTGCTTGCTTTTGAAGGAGCGCTACTTTCCTTAAGGAAATTCAACAAGGTTTCGCTAATATCAGTGTTGGTTCTTTCAACTCTTTTATTAGGCATTCTATTAAGAACCTCCTCTCTGTTACATGGGTATAATACCGCTGCTCTAAATCCATTTTCAATGGTTTGTTCGTCTTCTAATTTTATTTCTTCAATGAGCTTTTCCAATAAATGAGGAAGAGTGCTTTTGTTTACTGTGCTGTCTCGATTTTTGGTTTTATAGGTTGTTATTATACGGCGTCAAACTACTTTCAAGGGCTTAAAGAAGCTCACATCCAAAGGTTGTGTCAAATGTGTTGAATTTGAGGATAGGAAGATAAATCTAATATTGTTTCTTTGACACTCTCTAATGAGTGTCCGATGAATCTCCGATTAGAAGTTTCGGCCATCAATTTTTTTGGCCCACGGTAAACCATTTGTGTAAACCAGTCTTCAAATGCGTACTGATCAAACCACCTAGATCTGGTTCTATTATAAGGGGGGTCCCCCGATACACCAGGAATCAAATAATATCTCCGCCTTATACACAACATATGGGGCACACAAAGTCCATCTGCAGCGGCAGCAAACATGACGGATTTTGAGTACTTTGTTGAGTTCATAATGCGTTTAGGGTATTTAATCCCTTTTCTAAAAATACATTTTGATGATCCAGAATCGTCTGTCAGATTGGTCTCGTCGTAGTTAATGATGGAACCAGAAGAAATTCCTGCCACATTTCTTTCTAAATTATCAAAGTAATTGTTCATTTCCTCAGCTCTTGCTTTTTTAATATTTTGGCACTGTCTGTTTGATAATTTATATTTGTGTCTATGAATAAAATTCTTGCACCAGTCTACACCTCGTAAATTGTCTTTGAACTTCTTTAGGCAGACACCTTCTTTGTCTAAATGGCTCTTCAACACTACTCTATGGTTATTGGAACGTACACAATGGACCGTTTAATCTCCGGGCGATTAGCTGAGGTGCTCCACCAGGACCTACATGTTTTTCTTTTAACTTTATTTACTAGGGTTCTTCTAGGAATATTAAAGGTTTAGGATGCTTTGGTATATCCCATTTTATTACTTTTAATCAGTAGAACAGCTCTATGCAAATGCTCTTCGGTATAATCTTTATGCACCCACTTGTCTTTTATACGTTTGAACCATTTTCTAAAAAAACACACAATGTGGGGCAACTTTGCCAACCTCAAAAATTATTGGAAATTTAGCATCTGAAAAACTGTTAATATCAGAAATAGAAATCACATATGCAAAGGAATGAGTGATGTTAAAACCAGAATTCAAGATTCATTAGTTTTTATTACACAACCCTTAGCATAGCAACATGATTTTACGAGGTCAGAATAAAATTTTTACTCGTGATTTTCAAATATGGCGAACCGCTTCACCGAGCTCCGGACTCGTACTGCCTAAAACCTGTTGATCTCGTAGTATTTTGCCGCCAACTGCATTAGAGCAGCGTTGCCAGATTTACAGAAATTATTTTTTTAGTTTTTTAAGCAAAGTTGCCCCGGCTGGCAAAGTAACCCCACTTTACGGTAAGTGCATTTTTTTTATAAATCAAATTATTAATACTTCAATATTCCTAAAACGGAACTCTTTATGGAAAAACAAAGACAGAATTGTTAACTCGTTATTTTTGGGTTAAAGGCAGTTATGTCTTTGTGGAAGTGCCGCATATATCCCATGTTTTGGTGCGACAACACCAGACCAGTCAGTTATGCGCAATATGACATTCAATTTTCATCTTATTAAGAAAAACACTGATACAAATACTTTTATGTCGTTTATTACTAAACAACAAAAAATAAGTTTGTGTCGTTTGGTTTCCTAAAATAAAAAGATATCTTTTTGAATTTCTATAAAATCAAGTCGTTTAAACTTAACGAAGAATGAAAGTGATTACCAAATAAAACTATTCAACAAAGATACAATTAGAGAATACCTTGTTAGCAGGAATCACTAGAATTTAGTGTATTTAAAAGCAAACCGATTTCGATTTAAATTCCCTGAATCTTAATGATTGTCAGTGAACCTCTTAAAAGTACATTAACTCTTTCCTTGTTATACAAATTAGTATCAGGTTGAACATAAACTGCCTTAATTGGCTATAATTCATTTTAAATAAAAACAGTTCCCAAGTTCCGTGTGATAATCTGTTGAGTTATTTTTACGCTTTTTAACAAATACATTCTTCAATCATTAATTAGTAGGTTATAACAAATTGAAATCGATTTTTGGAATTTTATTTCATAGTTTAAATATATTACATTTCTTACAATTTTAAGCTAAAAAGTTCATTAAACGTAGAGAATAAGTATTTTATTTTCAAAATGCAAAATATTAAGAAATAACATTTTTTCCTACGACCACTTAGGAAAGTGACACATATCACACTATATAGTCCTATGGAAAGTGTCCTTATATCACACGCGTATGATTAAGAATTTACTTTCCACCCGAGTGAGAATATGTTACTTTCGGCAGTAGTTGTTACAAAATGTCAAACATCCTAATTTCTATTTTGATATATGTAATGTCCATAATAATACTAAAATCGATATGATTGTTAAATTATTGAAATTGTTGTAAATTAGATCCTAGATATTTATCTTTAACAATTATTATTAAAATAATTTTAAAATAATGTTTGCTCTTTATTCTGGTTAAATACATAACCGATTAAATCATTCAATTGATACAAGGGCTATTAGCTCAGGTGGTTAGGACGTCGAACTTATCAACTTTGCCATTTTCTACCGCGTTCAAATCCTGACGGGGCAGAATTTTTGTTTTGTTTTGTTTTTTATTTTTTTATTTTTTTAGTTTTTTTTTTGTTCAGAAAATATGAAAACTGAATAAATACGATCATTGTTAATTATTTTTTAAATACATTTGAATTATTATAGTAATTGACAAGGGAGGTAGCCATGTGTGAGTTGAGGTAATTTTAAGGTGAAGGGGGAGAAAAAGTCCTTTATATCTCACAAGGAAAGTTAATGTTTAATTATTCAGTAAAACATTGAGTGCGACCGGTTTCGAAGTATCATCACTTCATCTTCAGGCTCGCCTAGTGGAAAGGAGAATATGTGGTGTAAGGTGTGTTAACTTTGAGCCAACGATATATAAAATAGTAAAAAAGAAAACTCACCATACTCTCCATCCACTAGGGAATACTACAAACAAGTTTCATCAAATGTGGGGGATGAAATAAATTGTAAAATAAACAATGTTATAAGTTATATAAAAGTTAAAAATATTTGAAAAACAAATATTAGTCAATTTAAATAGTTAAAAATTTTAAATTTTCAAGACTATACAAAACAAAACAACTACATTAAACAGATTAAAAGAGAAGGCTTATTTTAAACACATTGTTGTTTTTTTAAAAATAATTAGTAGTGTTACTTAACCTAACATTTTTGAAAGGAGACCTGTCAAGTTAAGGCCTCTACAGGTGGTGGTAAGTAATAACAAAAAATTCTTGGATAAACTTATGACAGGGTATAGGTAATAAGATGCAAACTATGAGTGAAGAAATATTTATTATTTATTATATAAGATTTGGGCCATGAATCACCAATTACCAAGTGTATGTGATGTTGTAGGATAAAAAAGAAAGAAGAAGAAATGACTGGGTTAACTGTTGTGAAGCAACTGAAAATTAAAGAAGAAGAGAAGAAAATGACAGAATATGAATATCACATAACCTAATCTTTAAACATGCTCGTTGGTTTTTTGTGGGAAAAAATTACTTACTGAAATGTACCCCTTGCAAGAAAATATGTGAATAGAAATAAAGGGAAATTTAGATTAGTGTTGAGAAAACTGGAGGAGTTTCTGACATTATCTGGGCATTTAAGCAACCAACAGGATTCAATTTTAAATTTCTCAATATCTCGAGGCTTTCGAAGCTATTAAGAGTAAATCTATGGTAGGAACTATGTAGGATTTCGAAACCTTCAGTTGAATCGAAGTCGTGATTTGAGTCTAGTAGGTGGTTGGCAAAATGTGAAAATCCTGTTGTATTTTGGTTAAGACAACGCAAATGTTCTTTTAAACGGATCTTGAAATTTCGAAATGTGCGTCCCACATAGAAAGAATGGCAATATTTACAAGTTAATTTATAAATTCCAAATAAGTCAAAGGGATCTAATTTATCTTTATTATGAACAAATAACTTATGTAATGAGGAGGGGGTTTTGAATGATACTTTAATGTGGTCTTTAAGTAAGCTTGCCACTTTATAGGATGCTTTTCCAATAAAGGTAAGAGAAATGTATTTCTTACTGGTGGTTAGTTCATGTACCATATTAGGATTGTTAATATAAACTAAGTTTTGTTGAATTTTATTTTGTTTATGTGTTAGCATTTTATCAATAATATCTAGTTCAAAGTTGTGATCTATAGAAATAGTTTTAATTATATTAAGTTCCTTATTAAAGTTTTCCGTAGACAGAGGAACTTTTAATAGTCTCTCTAAGTAGCAATTAAAGGCAGCCAATTTATGTGCTGCTGGATGGTTGGAGGTATTGTCTATAACTATGCCTGTATGTGTTGGCTTTCTATAGATGTCAAAGTTGAACTTGTTATTATTGTGTGAGATTTTAAGATCTAAGAAGTTGATAGATTTGTTTATTTCAATTTCTAATGTGAATTTAATATTAGAATGTAAGTCATTAATATAAGTCAAGAAGTCATTTAATGAGTCTAAGTTGCCTGACCACAAAATCAAAATATCATCAACATATCTATAATAGAATTTCACATTTGAGTGGAAAAGGTTGTTTTTAAGGATTTTTTCTTTTTCAAAATTGTGCATAAATATGTCTGCTAATATTGGGCTAAGTGGAGATCCCATAGAAAGTCCATTTGTTTGTGAAAAAATTTCATTGTTGAATGAAAAAAAGTTTTGTTCTAAACAATCCTTGAGAAGGTTTAAAAATTCTACTAGTTCAATATCAGACATATTCGAACTTGACAAATGTGATTCAACAAAACCTAGAACTTCTGGTATAGGAATATTTGTGAATAAGTTGGATACATCTAAAGAGATCAAAGAATCTGTATCATTAATGTGAACATTTATGATGTTGTTTACAAGTTGTACACTATTTTTGACTGTATGTGTAAAGTGATCTTTATAATGGATTTTGAGTATGTCATTCAACCACTTTGATGTATAATATGTTGGTAAATTTATATATGACACGACAGGGCGGATTGGTATGTCATCAAAATCGTCGTTTTCAACTGAACAAATATATTTCATATCCATTCTAGGTAGTGAGAACCCTGCAAACAAATGAAATCCACCAATCACCGTTCATATTTTGATCAACCGATTGCTACTATTTTTAAAATTTTAAATAAGTGACAATTCTGTCAAACTAATTGTCAGTATATTTTTTAGTTATTAAAATTAAACATACATTAAAATGGGTTATTCTTGTATAGAATCGATAAATAATAGCATTTCTGTTTTTATTTCGTCTATAATTATAAATAATTTGTTAATTTAAATAAAACTATATGAAATCAATTTAATTACGAGTATTAAAGTAACAAAAGTAAAAGGATGGGGAAACATTGAGTGAAGTTTTTTAATTTTTTTTTTTCGTTTATTTTTATAATTATTAAAAATAATAAATTATTTTAAAATTAGTTATTTTGTCTTAATAACCTAAAATATTTTCGTTAGTGGGTCGTAGAAAAAATATACTGTTCAACTCAAGTGGATTTTCCACATCGCACTCAGATAATTGAGCACTCCGCCTACGGCGTCATGCTTAAATTTCGTCTTCGTGCGATATGGCCATCATATCCTCTCCTGTTGCACAAACTACTACTTTCTTTTTTAGTTCTGTTGCTAACATTATTGCTAATGATATTATTATTTATTATATTAACAAGTTAAACAAGCTATCAACTTAATTTTTCATTTTGCCAATTAAGGAATCAAACGTTAGTGAAACTATTTATACTAGATCTAAAAAATTCAGATTGTATTTATTACTACGGAATTAATAGTAAAATGTTAAAATCTTCTGTAATTTTGATAAAGCAACCACTATTTTTTTTAATAATTGTATTTTAGACAAAAAAAATGGCCAGGATCTCTTAAGATTGCAAAAATTCTTTTTAATCACAAAAATGGCAATGTAGAACAATTAGATTATTATAGGCCAATTGCTATTGACCCTATTATTTGCAAAGTATTTGAGTTATTAATAAAAGATAAAGTTACTTACTGTAAGAGTAAACACTTAATAACTAAAGCTCAGTTTGTAGTTAAAAATTGTTACTCGACTTATAAGGCAATAAGTAAACTAATTGATTTATATAGTCGAGGAACTTGATGAGAGACAAGATGCAGTTGCTAGTTTGTGTGACCTTACCAACGAATTCGACTGCGTAAACAAAGCAATATTACTGCAAAAATAGAATATTATGGAATTCGAAATAAAGAATTGGCACTATTTAATTGATAATCTTACACGGCCACAGTGCTCAGTTTTGGGTCCTGTGCATTTTCTTATTTATATTAATGACCTACCAGCAAGCTGCGATAAAGCAAAGCTATTTGCTAATGATAGAACAATAGCGATCAAAGGCAACGGTCTACTAACAAAAGAATTCTTGGCAAAGTAGAAACCTGGTACTCAGCCAATAAACATTAAATCAACCCAAAAAAAACACCGGCCAAGTACTTGGGTACAACACTAGACACATATCTAAATTGGTCAGCTCACATAGATTCTCTTTGTTCAAAGTAAGACTCTCCAACATTTGGTATGGTATGGTATGGTATGGTATGGTATGGTATGGTATGGTATGGTATGGTATGGTATGGTATGGTATGGTATGGTATGGTATGGTATGGTATGGTATGGTATGGTATGGTATGGTATGGTATGGTATGGTATGGTATGGTATGGTATGGTATGGTATGGTATGGTATGGTATGGTATGGTATGGTATGGTATGGTATGGTATGGTATGGTATGGTATGGTATGGTATGGTATGGTATGGTATGGTATGGTATGGTATGGTATGGTATGGTATGGTATGGTATGGTATGGTATGGTATGGTATGGTATGGTATGGTATGGTATGGTATGGTATGGTATGGTATGGTATGGTATGGTATGGTATGGTATGGTATGGTATGGTATGGTATGGTATGGTATGGTATGGTTGGTATGGTATGGTATGGTATGGTATGGTATGGTATGGTATGGTATGGTATGGTATGGTATGGTATGGTATGGTATGTATGGTATGGTTTGGTATGGTATGGTATGGTATGGTATGGTATGGTATGGTATGGTATGGTATGGTATGGTATGGTATGGTATGGTATGGTATGGTATGGTATGGTATGGTGGTATGGTATGGGTATGGTATGGTATGGTATGGTATGGTATGGTATGGTATGGTATGGTATGGTATGGTATGGTATGGTATGGGTATGGTTTGGTATGTATGGTATGGTATGGTGTATGGTATGGTATGGTATGGTATGGTATGGTATGGTATGGTATGGTATGGTATGGTATGGTATGGTATGGTATGGTATGGTTGGTATGGTATGGTATGGTGTATGGTGATGGTATGGTATGGTATGGTATGGTATGGTATGGTATGGTATGGTATGGTATGGTATGGTATGGTATGGTATGGTTTGGTTATGGTATGGTATGGTATGGTATGGTATGGTATGGTATGGGTATGGTATGGTATGGTAGGGTATGGTATGGTATGGTATGGTATGGTATGGTATGGTATGGTATGGTATGGTATGGTATGGTATGGTATGGTATGGTATGGTATTGGTATGGTATGGTATGGTTATGGTATGGTATGGTATGGTATGGTATGGTATGGTATGGTTTGGTATGGTATGGTATGGTATGGTATGGTATGAGGTATGGTATGGTGGGTATGGTATGGTATGGTATGGTATGGTATGGTATGGTATGGTATGGTTATGGGTATGGGTATGGTATGGTATGGTATGGTATGGTATGGTTATGGTATGGTATGGTATGATGTATGGTATGGTATGGTATGGTATGGTATGGTATGGTCTGGTATGGTACTGGTACGGTATGGTATGGTACTGGTATCGGTAAGGTATGGTAAGGTACTGGTATGGTATGGTAAGGTATGGTTACTGGTACCGGTATGGTACGGTACGGTACGGTAAGGTACGGTACGGTACGGTAAGGTACGGTACGGTACGGACGGTACGGTACGGTACGGTACGGTACGGTACGGTACGGTACGGTACGGTACGGTACGGTACGGTACGGTACGGTACGGTACGTACGGTACGGTACGGTACGGTACGGTACGGTACGGTACGGTACGGTACGGTACGGTACGGTACGGTACGGTACGGTACGGTACGGTACGGTACGACGGTACGGTACGGTACGGTACGGTACGGTACGGTACGGTACGGTACGGTACGGTACGGTACGGTACGGTACGGTACGGTACGGTACGGTATGGTACGGTATGGTACGGTATGACGGTATGGTACGGTATGGTACGGTATGGTACGGTATGGTACGGTATGGTACGGTATGGTACGGTATGGTACGGTATGGTACGGTATGGTACGGTATGGTACGGTATGGTACGGTATGGTACGGTATGGTACGTATGGTACGGTATGGTACGGTATGGTACGGTATGGTACGGTATGGTACGGTATGGTACGGTATGGTACGGTATGGTACGGTATGGTACGGTATGGTACGGTATGGTACGGTATGGTACGGTATGGTACGGTATGGTACGGTATGGTACGGTATGGTACGGTATGGTACGGTATGGTACGGTATGGTACGGTATGGTACGGTATGGTACGGTATGGTACGGTTGGTACGGTATGGTACGGTATGGTACGGTATGTACGGTATGGTACGGTATGGTACGGTATGGTACGGTATGGTACGGTATGGTACGGTATGGTACGGTATGGTACGGTATGTCGGTATGTACGGTATGGTACGGTATGGTACGGTATGGTACGGTATGTACGGTATGGTACGGTATGGTACGGTATGGTACGGTATGGTACGGTATGGTACGGTATGGTACGGTATGGTACGGTATGGTACGGTATGGTACGGTATGGTACGGTATGGTACGGTATGGTACGGTATGGTACGGTATGGTACGGTATGTACGGTATGGTACGGTATGTACGGTATGTACGGTATGGTACGGTATGGTACGGTATGGTACGGTATGGTACGGTATGGTACGGTATGGTACGGTATGGTACGGTATGGACGGTATGGTACGGTATGGTACGGTATGGTACGGTATGGTACGGTATGGTACGGTATGGTACGGTATGGTACGGTATGGTACGGTATGGTACGGTATGGTACGGTATGGTACGGTATGGTACGGTATGGTACGGTATGGTACGGTATGGTACGGTATGGTACGGTATGGTACGGTATGGTACGGTATGGTACGGTATGGTACGGTATGGTACGGTATGGTAGGTACGGTATGGTACGGTATGGTACGGTATGGTACGGTATGGTACGGTATGTACGGTATGGTACGGTATGGTACGGTATGGTACGGTATGGTACGGTATGGTACGGTATGGTACGGTATGGTACGGTATGGTACGGTATGGTACGGTATGGTACGGTATGGTACGGTATGGTACGGTATGGTACGGTATGGTACGGTATGGTACGGTATGGTACGGTATGGTACGGTATGGTACGGTATTGGTACGGGTATGGTACGGTATGGTACGGTATGGTACGGTATGGTACGGTATGGTACGGTATGGTACGGTATGGTACGGTATGGTACGGTATGGTACGGTATGGTACGGTATGGTACGGTATGGTACGGTTGTCGGTATGGTACGGTATGGTACGGTATGGTACGGTATGGTACGGTATGGTACGGTATGGTACGGTATGGTACGGTATGGTACGGTATGGTACGGTATGGTACGGTATGGTACGGTATGGTACGGTATGGTACGGTATGGTACGGTATGGTACGGTATGGTACGGTATGGTACGGTATGGTACGGTATGGTACGGTATGGTACGGTATGGTACGGTATGGTACGGTATGGTACGGTATGGTACGGTATGGTACGGTATGGTACGGTATGGTACGGTATGGTACGGTATGGTACGGTATGGTACGGTATGGTACGGTATGGTACGGTATGGTACGGTATGGTACGGTATGGTACGGTATGGTACGGTATGGTACGGTATGGTACGGTATGGTACGGTATGGTACGGTATGGTACGGTATGGTACGGTATGGTACGGTATGGTACGGTATGGTACGGTATGGTACGGTATGGTACGGTCTGGTTACGGTATGGTACGGTATGGTACGGTATGGTACGGTATGGTACGGTATGGTACGGTATGGTACGGTATGGTACGGTATGGTACGGTATGGTACGGTATGGTACGGTATGGTACGGTATGGTACGGTATGGTACGGTATGGTACGGTATGGTACGGTATGGTACGGTATGGTACGGTATGGTACGGTATGGTACGGTATGGTACGGTATGGTACGGTATGGTACGGTATGGTACGGTTATGGTACGGTATGGTACGGTATGGTACGGTATGGTACGGTATGGTACGGTATGGTACGGTATGGTACGGTATGGTACGGTATGGTACGGTATGGTACGGTATGGTACGGTATGGTACGGTATGGTACGGTATGGTACGGTATGGTACGGTATGGTACGGTATGGTACGGTATGGTACGGTATGGTACGGTATGGTACGGTATGGTACGGTATGGTACGGTATGGTACGGTATGGTACGGTATGGTACGGTATGGTACGGTATGGTACGGTATGGTACGGTATGGTACGGTATGGTACGGTATGGTACGGTATGGTACGGTATGGTACGGTATGGTACGGTATGGTACGGTATGGTACGGTATGGTACGGTATGGTACGGTATGGTACGGTATGGTACGGTATGGTACGGTATGGTACGGTATGGTACGGTATGGTACGGTATGGTACGGTATGGTACGGTATGGTACGGTATGGTACTGGTATGGTACGGTATGGTACGGTATGGTACGGTATGGTACGGTATGGTACGGTATGGTACGGTATGGTACGAGTACGGTATGGTACGGTATGGTACGGTATGGTACGGTATGGTACGGTATGGTACGGTATGGTACGGTATGGTACGGTATGGTACGCGTATGGTACGGTATGGTACGGTATATGGTACGGTATGGTACGGTATGGTACGGTATGGTACGGTATGGTACGGTATGGTACGGTATGGTACGGTATGGTACGGTATGGTACGGTATGGTACGGTATGGTACGGTATGGTACGGTATGGTACGGTATGGTACGGTATGGTACGGTATGGTACGGTATGGTACGGTATGGTACGGTATGGTACGGTATGGTACGGTATGGTACGGTATGGTACGGTATGGTACGGTATGGTACGGTATGGTACGGTATGGTACGGTATGGTACGGTATGGTACGGTATGGTACGGTATGGTACGGTATGGTACGGTATGGTACGGTATGGTACGGTATGGTACGGTATGGTACGGTATGGTACGGTATGGTACGGTATGGTACGGTATGGTACGGTATGGTACGGTATGGTACGGTATGGTACGGTATGGTACGGTATGGTACGGTATGGTACGGTATGGTACGGTATGGTACGGTATGGTACGGTATGGTACGGTATGGTACGGTATGGTACGGTATGGTACGGTATGGTACGGTATGGTACGGTATGGTACGGTATGGTACGGTATGGTACGGTATGGTACGGTATGGTACGGTATGGTACGGTATGGTACGGTATGGTACGGTATGGTACGGTATGGTACGGTATGGTACGGTATGGTACGGTATGGTACGGTATGGTACGGTATGGTACGGTATGGTACGGTATGGTACGGTATGGTACGGTATGGTACGGTATGGTACGGTATGGTACGGTATGGTACGGTATGGTACGGTATGGTACGGTATGGTACGGTATGGTACGGTATGGTACGGTATGGTACGGTATGGTACGGTATGGTACGGTATGGTACGGTATGGTACGGTATGGTACGGTATGGTACGGTATGGTACGGTATGGTACGGTATGGTACGGTATGGTACGGTATGGTACGGTATGGTACGGTATGGTACGGTATGGTACGGTATGGTACGGTAAGGTACGGTACGGTACGGTACGGTACGGTACGGTACGGTACGGTACGGTACGGTACGGTACGGTACGGTACGGTACGGTACGGTACGGTACGGTACGGTACGGTACGGTACGATACGTACGGTACGGTACGGTACGGTACGGTACGGTACGGTACGGTACGGTACGGTACGGTACGGTACGGTACGGTACGGTACGGTACGGTACGGTACGGTACGGTACGGTACGGTACGGTACGGTACGGTACGGTACGGTACGGTACGGTACGGTACGGTACGGTACGGTACGGTACGGTACGGTACGGTACGTACGGTACGGTACGGTACGGTACGGTACGGTACGGTACGGTACGGTACGGTACGGTACGGTACGGTACGGTACGGTACGGTACGGTACGGTACGGTACGGTACGGTACGGTACGGTACGGTACGGTACGGTACGGTACGGTACGGTACGGTACGGTACGTACGGTACGGTACGGTACGGTACGGTACGGTACGGTACGGTACGGTACGGTACGGTACGGTACGGTACGGTACGGTACGGTACGGTACGGTACAGTACAGTATGGTATGGTCATAAATATGGCTAATTGTAGGTTCAATATACTTAATTTTTGTAGGTATATTATTTTAGCCTAAAATCCCTCATAAAGTTGCCTATACAACGATATTAATATGTTAGCCAATAACACATATACAGGGTGTCCCATCAGTGCGTAATTGATCGATAGCTGTTTTATTATTAGAAATACAAAGAAATTTTTAATATTATCTTATGAGAAAGGAAAATCAAAAACCGTACTGCACAATAAAATTTTATTGAAAAAATGATGACATCCGTTTTCGGCCTTAAAGATGATACAAAGTTGAGTACAAAATATTAAAGTAGAGAATTACTATTACTATCATTACATTATAGAATTCAGTAATAAATAAATTGAGGCGTGTTCGGAAAAACACTCGAACATGTCGATTGGTATTTTTAGTTGCCCATTTTTTTTAATAAAAACCTCTTGTACAGGGTGAGTCATGTAACAGTGGCCAACACCAGTTTTCTTATTTTAAATGCAACATCCTGTATATTTTTCAATTTTTGGATTATTCAGAAAATTTTAAACATATTTTATGTACTATTTGCGATACCTAACTGTTTCGGAAATATCAAATGTTTTCTGATTTATTGCAAAAATTGACATTTATAAACTAAAATTATTGTATTACAGAAATTCGTTACAACACACTCAAAAACTTACTTATGTGTAATTTATGAAAATTTGCTGCCTTTTTGTTTTCATAGATATCTTGTAGTTTAATTAGAAGGGTTCCCACCTTTTTTCTTAAATGTCTCTGTAGAGTGCTGCTTTATCGTTGCACAAAGTTAAGCTCAATATTTTTAAAACACATAACATTGCGAAGTATTTCCAGTGCAGCGTATATAAATAAGCTTTATATTACAAAATCTTCACAATTTTTTGCTTTTCGCGAGAGGCGCGGTTTGCTCTTAAGCGTTTTTCTCTTATCATCTAACATATAAGCTGCGTTCATTGAGTGTATCGAATTGTCGCTACGATGAGGATAGCAGGATCAGCTTGCTGAACGGTACGCTCCATACGTTCAGTTTTAATAAATTAAATTTTTGTCGAACAACAATTCTGGATAAGTAGAGCTACACCGGTTCTGAGCCAAAATCGCGCATTTCTTATGGAAATTAACATGGGAATTTCTAAGGTCCGAAAAGGACGTCTTGTACTATATTTATGTACATCTTTAAATGTAGTCAGTATTTCCCTAAAAAAAGATGGATAAAAATCCATATTAATTATAAAAAATGGCAAAAATTTTACTATTCATTATAAATATAGACCCAATTTTTTTTTTTTTTTATGAAATAGTTATGTATACAAACTGAATAGATAAATACCCATTTTATTAGTAATGTTAATGGTAAATTTCTCACAACTACATAGAAAATTAATCAAACAACAAAACACATCTGAAATTAAAAATTAGCAAAACTAACTACACTTTAGAGTAATACTGTTTATGTCTTGATAATGTAACAAAAAAGAAATTCATTTTAATGTAGGAGATGTTCAAATTGCTCGCCTATCTCTTGGCAACATCCTAATCTGAAATAAAAATGTATTCTAACGTTACTCAACATCTCAGTCGTGACCAAACTAATCGCAAGCGTTACTCATCTTCTTAAGTCAGCTAGGCCAAAAAGTTTAATTTTGTATACAATACTGTTACGCAGGTTTTTGGTATCTCAATTAATTTCAACAATTTCAACTCAACTTTTACAATAACTATACAACTGATTACTTTAACGTATAACGTCTATTATAATACTAATGTCAGAATCACCAACATCTATAGCTTGCTTTTACCTTCTCGAAATGTCCAGATTTTTCTTGACATGGAATGATATTTCTCGAATATTCCCTCTTCTTCTTTTACTTGAACTTTTACTTATGATGACTGCAGCACGCTGCAGGGTGCTGCGTAACAATACTTTTAACAAAGCTTCACAAGAAAAGGTCTAATGATGTCAGATCAGGAGATCGTGTTGGCCATTTTATTAATCCTAGCCTCCCTGTCCACCGATTTGGAAATACTGGTACTGCCGGACATTGATTTGGTAATGGAGCTCCATCTTGCTGAAACCAAAATATATTCGCTGGAACTTGTGGGTTTGCTGAATCGGGATATAAGTTCGTTAAAGTTGGCACGACATTATTTTGGAGCAGTGCTAAATAATTATTGCCATTTAAATTTCCATCAATGTAAGAGGGGTCTATGATATGAACGCCAACAATTCTTTCCCAAACATTAACCTTTTCAAGGTATTGCGTATGTTCTTCTCTCATCCAGTGAGGATTTTCCCTAGACCAATAGCGGCAATTTTGACGATTAGCATGACCGTGTAGTGTAAAGGTACACTCATCAGAAAACAAAACATGTTCTAATTGGATCAACATATTATCTAACGTTGCCATAATTTGTTTTAAATTGCGTTCTCCTATCAAAATCGTCTTCCATAAGTTGCTATTATTTTATAGGGGTGCATTTTATTTTCTCTTAATGTTCGAATAAACGCTGAATGGCTAATATCGAACATTGGGACTGCCTGTTGACTGAAATTTTCTGAAGAATCCAAAAATTGAAAAATATACAGAGTGTTGTATTTAAAATAAGAAAGTTAGTATTGGCCACTATTAATGGCACACACTGTATTAACAGTTTTTGTTAAAAAATTGCGTAACTAAAAAACCAATCGACGTGTTTGAGCGTTTTTCCGAACATGCCACCATTTGTTTATGACCGAATTTATTCCATTTGGCTGTTCCACACAGTATATAAGATACAACAGTATGAAAGATCATTAATTATTAATATAAACAGTAGTACCTGTTGGAGTAGTGGGTTTTAAACTGTAGTTAATAAATTAAATTAAAGAATTAATATATATAGTACGGTTTATATGTAAGGTCTACACATACGAAATTAATCTAATGTCTGCACTATTGATAATATGTAGGTTTGAAGAACTTCAAATATGTAACATGTGTAAATTCTACATACATAAGCCGTACTATCTATTGATCTTGATATTTAATTTTTTGTACAAAATTTAACAAATCATTCCACTTTAATTTAATTTTTATCTAAAACTACATAACTTTACCAAATATTTAAATTGTTTATACTTCAGGCCTAATTATGGCATTTAGGCTGAAACCGGCCGAAACCGTTTTACTACATTTTCCAATAAAATATTATTGTGTGGTACGGATTTTTTGTTTTCATTCTTATATTTGTCTTTTTACTTGAAAATCAATTTATCATTTTGTCTATATTTAGTTCTATATTTTGAGAGACACACACATAATAATAAAGCTAAACCATTAAGGCGATCTTCTAGCAGGGTAGGTCTTAGTTAATTTTTAAATGTAGTCATCTTCTGAAAAGCTTAAAAGTAGAGATTTGTTACAAAAATTGTAAATTTTGGAAAATAATCGAAATCACAATTTTGGAAACAACGAAGTTAAATCAATTTAGAAAAAATGTTACTTTTTTTTATTTAGAAAAGCTCTAGGGGGTGTCCTCTCCCACTTCCCCTCCCTAAATCCTCCACTGTCTGGAGGTACGTAGATTTCCATTTTGGAACCATTACCGCAGGAAAGGAAGATGCACAATTTTCTACAGTAACAGTATGCCTAGCTACCTGATAGATCATACTAAAATCTGAAATTCATTAAAACGTGAGGTCACACACTTTTCATGTTTCACCGTCGACATCTTCTATTTTGGAACTCTGCATGATGTACGAAAAAGAAACTACTTTTTGCATTAGTTGCATAAAGAACTATTATGTATTATCGATCATTAATTTTCATTTTCCATATTTTAGGGTATTTATAAAATTTCGTATTATTACTCTTGTTAATTACAATCATTATTTTCCTATATTCTTTATTTTTATTTTTAAAAATGTTAGTAATTAAGACCTACTTTGTTACTTAAATTTAATATTAAATGAAGTATTTATAAAATATTCCACTTACTGTATAAGATTCTGTGGTAACACAGCAATGGACAGCTCAATGGTATTGTTACAATTTCATTTTGTTTTTAACTCTGCATCAATAGCGTTATCCCGCAGTGAAGAATTCGTCATAGATTTAAATAAAAACCGAATGACAAGATCAACCATCTGCAAGTCAGCACCGATCACCAGGTGGTTGCTACATCAATAATATCTGTATAATAACATAATGAAGAAGGCCAGTGTACGCTTAGTGTATACGGAGGCCGGGTGATGAGGTTATCTCGTCTGGGTGGTCCGATGCGCGTGATGCCCCAAGCAGCCCTGAGCGTGACCTATCATTAGTCCATTGCAAAAGGCGTTCTAATTGCTTGCCTGAACACCCAACGTCTCTATCTCTCACACCTTGCCGACCATCGGCTTTTTCTGTCTTAAAGAACGCAATTCCGTACCTGCTCTCAAAATTCCAGACCGTATTTTTGCTAACAAAATAACATTTATTTACGTCTGAGGTCCCTTTTTACAATTTATACCACTATTAAATCAAATTTTAACCACAAAATAGCCAAAGATAATTGTTGAGTAGACTGAAAACAGAGTCATCAAAGGAAGGCCAAATATTTAATCATAACTAAAATCAACGACCTTTTTTTCGTAAGTAATCAAGCAACTTATTATATATTTAAATACTTATACACCTTTTGACTTTTTTAGTATAGGGAAGTTATTCTTTAAAAACAACAATAAAATTAGTTAAAATAATATGCATGGTCTACGTAAATGTAAATTAATGCAAAAATTCTTTGTTGATTTCAAGTATCTAAATACATGAAACAGGTCATGTTTACAGATGATGCTTAAAATATTACAGATTTAAACAAATAAATAAGACAAACAAGTTAAAAGCAACTGTTGTGTGAAAGTATTATGTACCTAGTAAAAATTATTTTCAAAACGTACATTTTTTTATAGACGATCGAATGTCGCAGTTTGGGCAATATTAGTATTATTTTTAACTTTTTCATAGTATAAAACCCCAGTTATTGGCACTTTAAGAACATGTCTCTTAAACTCGCTCATGTTGCGGAACCTCGTTCTACTCGTCCCGTAAATATTCACTCAGTACATAAAATAGGGCATTTCGTAACTGGCTTCATAAATGGTTTTTTTTTTTAGTAATAAGATTGTTAATATTAATAATCAAAAAAATATTTTATTAACACCGATTTTCTCTTATAAACCAATATATTTGGTTTTAGAAGTGTTTTATGTCAAATTCGAAGGATTTAGGAAGTTCTTTTAAGAGCATGTAAGGGTTTCGTAGTACCCCACTTTTAAAGTTTATTATTGACTTAATCTGAAAGAAAAAAATGTACGTGTAGGTAAAGATTAATTCTGTGCTCCTCTGGAGAAATTTTTCATTTTAATTTTTACTACAAGAAAAAATTATGTAAGTACAAGTAAAGGCTCAACCCGTACCCCTCTGGAGTCACTTTTTCAACATTTGGATCGGTTTGTTTTGAAAAATCTAATAAAACCGAAAGAAATTTTTATAGAAATGTCAGACGGGAACAATATATTTAATTTTTACCTACAGGAGCATTCATTTTTCTCACAATAAAAATTAAACAAAATACATTAAAAGCTTTTTTGTCTAGAAGGTGACACCAACAAAATGTATATCCTTTTCTACTATTTACAAGTGATAAACAGTACAAGTGATTTGAATGTATTTTGTTTTATGTCTGTACACTTTGTTATTTTTTACATACAGTAACTTCGCTCAATTATTTTAAATTAATTTTATCATTTATTTATTCCAAAAATATATTCGAAATTAACAGGTATACAGTGAGATGTCAATTCTGTGGACGGCGCTTAAAAGGTCATAAGTCGTTTTTTACGTAAATAGAGTTTTTAGTCTAGATACGTTTAGAAGAGTGTACATTTTAGGCAGTTAAAAGGACCTAGATCTACATACGTTATAAAGTAATAAAAATAAGGTACAAAAAAACATATATAATAATACAATGGTAACCGCGAAAGACAAAACGTCATAATTAAACATAAACAGTCAAATTTTGTAACATAAAAAAGTTCAAACAAAATATTTCTACATATTTTTTAATTTTTACAGGACCAATCCCTATTCATATGTCCCAAAATTTTCCAGCGCCATTCTCCAAAAATGTGTAATATCGACTTCTTTTAAGCGCCGACCACAGAATTACAAATTAACTTAATTTGTACGGGAGTTTGTTTTTAATGAATACATCTTCGAGTTACGAATAATTAATTCCAGCATGTTTAATCTTATAAAGTAATGTATATTTTTCGAACTAAGTAAATTATTTTCCTTGCGCGTGGCTTTGATCTGTCGCACTCTTTGATGCGCGTTACAAAAGAAGATTTTCTAAAAAGTTTGCCAAGTTGAAAAAAAAAATGAATGTGACACGAGATCAAGATGATTTTGCATTGTGGAACAATGAAAAACGAAAACGAGTCACTGTGTCAAAATATGGAGACATTTTTAAATAAAAGGAAAGGTCTTCTTTAGGAAATCTCATAAAATCGTTTATTTTTTGCTAAAGGCATGGACAATAAATCCGGAGCAAAATAATATTTGGAAATTTATTTGCAAGAAAAAGTTTTTGAACGTTCTTTCCGAATTTGATTATATTGCTGCCACTCCGGATGGAATTTAAAATAAAAACCAAAACTCTATGATAGAGTTAAAATATCCATATGGAGCTTGCCACGACCTACGTAAGCAAAATGAAGGGGTTAATGAAAAATAATCCTTTAGGGATGCTTATCCAACTTTTAAAAATAGATTAGTTTTAAATAGTAGCTCAGTTGAGAGAGGGTCGTAGGTATTAAGATATGAGGCAGTTTACCTAGACAAGCCTATTATGCTTACTTGGGCACAGGGCAGTTCTATCAAAGTAAAAGAAATTTATGATAATATATTTATTATTTTTATGGTTATGATTTTGGAAATAGTTAAAAAAATATATAAATGAACGTGGTTTTAGATTAGATTAGATTAGATTAGATTAGATTAGGAGTTGGACGTTATTTGTCCTTGTCCACCGCGACCTTTTCAGATCTATTGTGGGACTCCGTTTGTTTTAGAGTATGTCGTCTAGCCTGGTCTTTTTTATTAGACTTAGTAGCTTTGACAGTGGCTCCCGCATGTAGTTGCATGCAATTGGCTTTTCTTCGCCCAATGTTAGAAACCTCATTCCAGCCAAGCCTTCACATTGGCACAGGACGTGGAATGATGTTTCCTCTTCTTCTTCACAGAACCTGCACAAAGTTGCTTCTTCTGCTGGATTTATGACACTCATGTGCCTTTTGAGGCGACAGTGTCCAGTAAGAAGGCCTACTGTTATCCTAACGATTTGACGTTTCGATCCAGTAGGTCTTTCGTAAACTTGGCCGATGGTTCCTTTATGAACTGTTTGGCCTGTCTCAGTCTTGGATAGTTGTTCCACCATTCCTGAGACTCTTTTTGCATCCATTGTTTAATGGATGCCTTGCACAATGCCTTAGCGACTCCACAAAAGGGTTCAGGGCCTGTCATGGCCTTATCTGAGCCTTCTCGGGCTAATTCGTCGGCTTTTTCGTTGCCCTGATATCCCTCATGGCCTGGAACCCAGGCTAAGGTCACCTTATTTTGACTACTTAGCTCTGTCAGGTCTTCTAGACAGTCTTTCACCAGTCGTGATTTGATTTCTGGTGAGAGAATTGCCTTTAGAGCTGCTTGGCTATCAGAGTATATGGCAATAGTTTTGCCTGATACTTGCTGATTTAATATTTCTCTTGCACAGTGTTGTATGGCTATTAGCTCAGCCTGGAACACTGTTGCATATTTTCCTAAGCTTAGTGAAATCGTTGATTTCGACTTAGGTCCATAGATTCCAGCACCGGCTCCTTCCTTGGTTTTTGAACCGTCTGTGTACCAGACGAGTTCAGCCTGTACGGGAGGTCCCTGTTTCCAGGATTCTCGGGCTGGTATTTGAATTTGAATTTGGAGTTTGCCACGACCTACGCAAAATGAAGGGGTTAATGAAAAATAATCCTTTAGGGATGCTTATCCAACTTTTAAAAATAGATTAGTTTTAAATAGTAGCTCAGTTGAGAGAGGGTCGTAGGTATTAAGATATGAGGCAGTTTACCTAGACAAGCCTATTATGCTTACTTGGGCACAGGGCAGTTCTATCAAAGTAAAAGAAATTTATGATAATATATTTATTATTTTTATAGTTATGATTTTGGAAATAGTTAAAAAAATATATAAATGAACGTGGTTTTAGAAAAATGTATATTTTAATTGAATCTTTTAAAATCTGGTAAGTAATAAAATCTACAGCTTGCGTAGCGATTAAATAGATATCTATTCGGGCCGGTTAACAGTGGTTAATATATACAAATAAATCATAGGTTATATGTTTTTGGTTATAAAAAATAATATGTACAATTTTTCAGGATACTTCTGAGCTCTGAGGGTGAAGATGTCCTACTAGGTTCAATCCTACAAGTATTTTTACCTGGCGGTATTTTAATAAATTGAAATTGTTTCACCTTGGAGTCAAATTAATACAAACGTATGCCAGGGCTTGATTGGACGCCTTATTCCGAGGGTGTTTGTGTCCTATCAGCCTATTGGCCTCAAATGGTAAGCCTAGGTCCTATTGACTTCCGTTGTAAGATTCAAGTTCTATTTCAGACAACTGCGGTTAATGAGGTTACCTCCAGGGACGTAAATGGTAACTGAGTATCCAATAGTAGTACCCAACAGTTGATTCCACAAATATAACTAACTCCAGTCTCAAAATAATGTCTACATACACGAATAAGTTCCAACAACAGAATACGAAATAGTAAACAAATAGGGGAAATTAAGAAAGAAAAAAGAAAGAAGGCCTAAAATATACAAAATACTAGTTTAGTTATAAAATCGAATAATGGGAAATGCAAATAATTGGTGGTTTAAGATTGTACGTTACCTGAAGATGAAATGTGGCCTTATTTGATGTGAGTTCCCTATTTAAACTGAAAACCAAATCCTCTTTCGAGTGTACTTAAGTTACCAACAAATGGTATAAGTAATTCTATTTTCAATTGATCTCTTTTCTAGCACATGCATCCTTATGAAAAGTTTCTTAAAAGGACATGCTACTTGAAGTTGTACCAGAAAAGTAATGATTGCAGGAAATGCATACACAAGTTAAAATAACAATGATATTAAATCATGTCAGGTAACTTAAAAATATATAATTAGCCAATTTCTCACAAACTTTATTCCAAGAATTTCCAGATTATCTGGTGTTTTAATTATTGAATTTTCCAAAATATAAAACAAGTGAATGACATAATGTCAGAATAAATGTAAATAAACAAAAGAAAATTCATTTCAAACTTTTCTATTTTCTTTTAGACTTCTTGAACCTAACTACAAGCTATTCGAGGAAATATTGAAGAATATACAGGGTGTTTCAGATTTAAACGGACACAGCTCAATGGGAGGTAGAGTACACTTCTGAATTCAAAACACCCCTATACTTAGGCTTTAATCTTACTCGTTCTTGAGATATAGGGTGTTTTATGACTTTTTGCCAAAACTAAAATCGGCTATTTTGTTTGAACGGCTAGAGTTATTTTGATAAAATTTTGTACAAAAGATACAATCTCTTAGGTTTATGAAAACCATAATTTACTTTTTAAAAATTCCAGGACCAGACTCTCTTTTTTTATATTGCTCTTCTTAGCTAGAATATCACCCTGTATATTGGATTTTAACAAATTTTACTGCACATTTAAATAGTACATGGATCAACAAATGAAATAATGTAATAATATTTAATGGCACCATCTTGATGTTCTCACAATAAATTTTTATAATGGCGACTACATTATTATAAATCTGTGCTTGGATATTAAGTGAATTTTTAAAAATTCCACACTAAACATTTAATGTGTGTTCAAGTCGCTGGATAAGTCGAGGCGGTCGCGACAATTGGCCACCAAGATCTCCAGATCTAACACCTCTGGATTATATTTTATAGGGCTACCTTAAATCAGAGGTGTACAACGATGAAATGAATACCCGAGCACAGTTATTGGAAAAAATTAATAATGTATGCAACAACATTAGAAATAAATCGGAAATAATTTACAAATCAGTGAAAAACCTGTTAAAACGTTCGCAGAGGTTTATTGCCGTTCACGGTATTCATTTTGAAAATTTACTTCAGTTTAAATTTATTATTTGTTTCTGTTAGTTTGTTCTGTTACCATGGAGGAAGGATAATTAAGAGTTGCCGTTTCTTTGTATAAATATGGCAACATGTTTGCCATCAGCGACATGTGGGATAGTTTTGTGCAACTAATACTCAGTCGGTAATATAAAAAGCTGTAATGCTATTTTAATTTGAAAATTGGCGGGCTTTTGAATTTACTTCGACAAAATATAAGAATTTTACATTTTTAATAGCATTTTTTTAACACGCATCTCATGCGTGTTAAAAAATGCTAATAAAAATGTAAAATTTTATGTTAAATAATTTTAGAGGTATAAAATAAATAATACAAAATTGTATTACAACTAAATATTATTTGTTGAATCTTTATTGGTTACAACAATAAACATAATAAATATTTTCTGAATAAACAACTATTTTAAATAACACAAAACGAACAAAATTTTTCTTTAATCGTGCGAAATAAAACAAGAGTTCCATCCATGAATCCTGAAACAAAAAGAAAAAAAAACAAATGTTTAAAGCGAAAAACTTCCCAAAGCACATGATTTTGATTGTATGTGACTAATTACTTTTGCATTTGCAGCGATTTAACTAATTTCTATAACGTCTAATTAAGATTTTCTTGCTTTATGTAATGAAAATACTTTAGATTTATAAAGATTAAAAAGTTTGGTTATAATGCATACAATTAAATTGACATATCTAGGATAATTATCAAAATAAATATCAGAATTAAAACTTTGTTAAGGATTTCAATATTTGGGGATAACACAATTACGAATACGAATAATAATCCTTTTTCAGTTGACAATAGGTAAAATGAAAATGTTTTTTCTAAAACAGTGTAAGTGAGCCAGAACAATTTACTATTACAATCAAATATATGCATTTATAGGACATAGACATGCAAAAGTATCAAAATAAGTTTACTTACAGTAAATTATTACTAAATTTATGCCTAAAACTGTATTAAATAAAAGTAAAACTCACTTAGAATTGTTTACATCGACAGCCATATTGTATTTTGTATCATTCGGGTTTCGTTTACCGAGTCGACTCGAGCATTAACGATATTTGAGTTTTGTTATCCAAAGCCAGGTTTACATTGCACAAATAATTGAATAAATTCATATTTTTTTCAATTTTACGATTGATAAATACAAAAAATGTGAAACTATTACTTTTGGCAAGTTAATAACACATTTTTATTGAGATATTTTGTAATTATTCTGTTTTCTTTATATTTTATATATAATTGTGTTATTGTAAAATGGACGTACGCCAGTTTCGATGCGCAGTAACTTGTTGACAAAATGCGCATATGCTATAAACCCCCCGTGTCTGTTACTTTATCAAATAAAGTGAGCCCGGTCCTGTGTAGATGTTCAATTTCTTATTGGAAAATGCAGTAGTTAAAAATAATTAAAGATGGTACCTAATTTGTGTAGAGTTTTAAAAGTACAGGGTGAAATATTTGATTTTAATTTTGTAAATACTGATTTATAATAATGTAGTCGCCATTATTAAAATTTATTGTAAGAACATCAAGATGGTGCCATTAAATATTATTACATTATTTCATTTGTTGATCCATGTACTATTTAAATGTGCAGTAACATTTATTAAAATCCGATATACAGGGCGATATTATAGCTAAGAAGAGCAATATAAAAAAAAGAGAGTCCGGTCCTGAAATTTTTTAAAATTAAATTATGATTTTTATTAACCTAAGAGAGTGTAACTTTTGTACAAAATTTTATCAAAATAACTCTAGCCGTTCAAATAAAATGGCCGATTTTAGTTTTGGCAAAAAGTCATAAAACACCCTATATCTCAGAAACGAGCAAAGATTAAAGGCTAAGTATAGGGGTGATTTGAACATAGCTAAGTGTACTCTACCTCCCATTAAGCTGTGTCCGTTTAAATCTCAAACACCCTGTATAATACAGAAAACCAGAACGGATCTACATAGCACTGAAGAAGTATCGAACAAAAGGTTAAACTTTTTTTGCAAACAATTTGGCATGGAATGATTAAGGTATATTTCTATTCAATCATTAAAACAAAGTTCTACTCAAAGCTAGTATAGCAAATGTTCTTTTTAATAGATTTTATTAAAAATTATGTATATAATTTAATTAACAGTTAAAAGTCAATACTATTTTATTTATCATGGTAAAAGCATCTCAGTATTTCTTTTGAATTTTGAACCGTAACCAGCTAGAGTGCTGGCTCTAGAAGAAGGAATATGCATTAGAGAATAACTTTTTGGAAAAAGAACAATACCATTAAGGAAAACCACAGTTGGTATTTTCAAATTCAGGGCTAGCTGCCCATAACACAAATGGATTTTTACGTTTTGTGCGTTTGGACTCCTCGAGGAATAAAAGTGGAGAAAATTCCTCATGAAGACAGCTTTTGGGAAGAAAAGGTGAAACATAAAATTTAAAATTTTTATATGCTAAAGGCCTTACCAGAATTAATTGACATCAGAGCTAATTGAGACATGAAAGTACGGGACAGAATACCAAATAAATGGTGAGAAACTTTGTTTCATTTTTATTAACATGACGCAATTATTTGAAATATATTTAATAATTTAATAGTTACATTTTATTTATTTCTAAAACATGGTAGAAATCGGTCCATTTAAGATACGATTAATGTCTTATTATTATACTCTTTTTTAAATTTTAGATTTTACCAGTGGTAGTGGAAATTAATGATATACAATTATTATACCAAATATTTTGAAGGAATACGTTCTTAAATTTCTAAATAATACTATTAAGATTCTGATGCCATTAAGAAGCTTTACTACACAGGGTTTTGTGCCAATGCCAAGCCATATGTATTGATATTGTAAAAGGCAGATAAGTAACTATCACATCAATAGAAAATGAAAATTCATATATGAATTTTTGTAACGTAATTATTTATAACTTTAATAACGATCAAAAATTTTAGCTACAATTTCATCAACTCTCAATGTATCTTTCTCTTCGCCTTCAAACGTAGCAAAGCTCTGTTTCTCTCTACGTCGGCTTATGCATCACAATATGGATATGCTAAGATTTTTTTTTTATGAAACATCAATGGACAATGTATCATATTATCTGTTTTTACTAAAAAATTAATAAATGTATGGCATGTGTTACATATTAAAGTACATAATAAATTTGGAAGAAATATAGACATTTTTTGCATTTTTATTAGATCTACATTCATCATGTTGCAGCTGAATGCTGAATAATTTTGGGTAAGTTTTCGTTTAAAATTTTAATTACGGATTTGTTGTTGCAAAAAGTAAAGACAAAAATGGTATCAAAATATAACTTCTCAATCCTTGTAAGTTCAGTAGTTTCTTCAAAATATTTGATTAGCAAAGGATATTATGGACAGAAGCATTAATTATGCCGAAATATTTAAGTTTGAGCTAACAGCCTCACCGATCTCTCTAACAGAAAATGAGCTCGGCACCTCCACAAATAAGAGTTCATTGGGAAATATTTTAGAGCAATATGGCATTACTCACAAAGACTTACCTGCACCTATTGATTCTGGTAAAACTTGTCACATTTTTGAGGGGATTGCAATATAATCAAGGTTTGGGAAAGTTCAAAAGTTGCATATCTTTAAAGAATACGCTAATATATTTGTAAACATTATTTTTAGAAATAAATTATAATGCTCAAAAGATAGATGTGGTATTTGATCGTTATAAAGAAAATTATATTAAAAATACAACGTCAAAAGAGAGGATCCCAGAAATCAATTGATATAGAAATTGACAGATCCAATATTCCACTTTCCGGTACAATGGAACTCGATTCATTCGATATTTAACAAATTTTCTGTCAGAGCAACTTCTTGAAAATTTCGTTACGCAAAGCATATTCAATTTGTAACTAGTGGTGGAATTGCAAATATTAATAAATATGAAACGACTGCTAAACCATCAAAAGACCATCACATCACTTTTGGGTGGATTTAGCACTAATCAGAAGGTATAAGTTTTTTCATTATATTTTGACCACTACTTATTTTCATTGTTCTTGTGAACACAAAAAAAGTTTTAAGTAAAAGCTTTGTTGTTTTACCTAAACTTTTTCGACCACAGTATAACCCATTAGAAGCAATAAATTGACAACTTTTATTAAACAAACAACTGTTTTACTTGGAAACATCATTTTCATAGCCATCTATGCGTTACACTAAAAGGACACCTAAGTAAACTGAGAGTAGTAGAGGATAGTGAGTGCAGATTCTGTGAGGAGGAGGATGAAACCTCCATTCACATCCTAACTGAATGTGAAGCACTCCAGAATCTAATGGCACTATATCTAGGAGGATATCAAATAGAAGAGGGAGACTTACCTAACTTGAAGTCACTTCAAATCCTACACTTCCTTGAGAAAATAGGATTGGAAGGGTCGCTATAGGCATTGAGACATTTTCTTAGTGCGGTGGCGACAGAAGGAGGCACAATAGATATTTTAGGTCGCAGTGTATTAACACCCCATTCTCAACATAACATAACATGCGTTACACTTTCATAGTGCAATAAGTCACTAAATAATTAAAATATTATATATTTGTAATTAGGAAATGCAAGTTAACTTAAAATGACAAAAATATTTAGGGTGTCCCATTAAAAAAATTAAATTATATTCTGCCAGTTATTACATCGGCACAGGTAAAACAAAAAAGCTTTAATTTAATACTTGCAATAATAATGAAAATAAGCAGCGGTCAAAATATAATGAAAAAGCATGTGCCCTAAAAACACATTCTCTAATCTTCAAAAATTTTTCATAAAACTTTATTCAAAAACTGTCAATGCTACTTCCATTATCATTTTGAGGAGATTAATGTACTCTTCAAAATCATCGCTAAATTGCCGTCGACTGAAGACGCCCTAAGATTACATTATTTAATATGTTTTTATCAACTACATATTTGGCTAAGCTCTTTAAAGCCGCAGATGTAGCTTCCTAATGTTGAAGAGTATGGATGGAAGTCCGACATCCACTCTTAAGCTGAATACAGCACCCCTTATAATTTTCAGCTAAGTAATTTTGTTAAAAAATTTAAATTTTGGCAAAATAAATTAGGTAATATCTAGATACGAATATATTTTAATGTTTTAAATCCCTTCAGTTTCTGAGAAAAAAAAATCAAAGAGCTTTAAATTTTGAAATATAACAACAGCGCTTTTTTTAATATAATCCCAAAATTTGAGCACTTAATCTCTTGTTAATGATTTTTTTAAAATTCGCCGAAATTAGAGGCTAAAACGCCTAGTTAAGTGCTTTCTGGTGTAACGGGTCTGTAACTATCGTATCGTAAACTCTCAGTAATCATTCGTTTTTTTGCAATGATTTACACTAGTTTATACCTGAAAATAGCAATTAACGAGGGTTTCAGCCACTAATTTTGACGAATTTTAAAAAATCATTAACAAGATATTAAGAGCTTAAATTTGAAGATTATATTAGGAATTATACATTTATTTTTATTATGATATTTCAAAATTTAAAGCCCTTTGATTTTATTTTTTTGGAAACTGAAAGGAATTAGAACTTTAAAATATATGCATATTCTAAATATTATTGTCTAATTTAATTGGCCAAAATTTTATTTTTTTTTAAAAAATTAGTATTCGAGATATCCTTGTCCGAAAATTATAAAGGGTGCTGCCACCAGACATAACAGAACTTGTAACGGTTAAAACCGTTTTCGTTATTTGACCCAGACCCGTTTTCGTTATTTTGAAACCAACATCTCTACACAAATGTCATTTGTCGTTTATGCCTTGTGTCAAAACTCGGGTTGTCATTTCGATTTACCTCTTTCATCGAACAAGTTGAATTTTAATTTGAACTTTATCTGGGATATCCGATGTACTAGTTATCTTAAATATTTTTAATGACCGTCTGTTTTTAAAAAAGGTAAGTTTCCTACCGATATTTTGTTGAAAATATATATTTAGTACAAGAATTTCTTTATTAAAATATCAAATTTGAAACATAACCTCAACACATTATGCAATTTCATATATTATTTTGTTTGAAATAGATAATATGCTTTACTATATTTAAATATGTTAAATAAGACTTTTTCTTTTCCTATTAAATTTGGTCTCTGTGAAGCTATTCATTTAATAATTTAAATTATGCATTTGATAGTAAAAAGCATCTTATCTGTTCCTATATAAATTCTCCCTAATTCCTTTCTTTATATTTTTACCTTTTTCCTTGTAGCCTTGCTGTATATAGATGGTCCTAAAGAAATCCTATAGAAGTTATATAGATGGTTTCAGTAGAAGCCGATAGAAATTATATAGATGGTTCAGAAGTTCAATAGTAGCTGTATCTACATGAATTTTGGAAGAACGTACAAGCTGCTTGTTAAGAAATTCGGAAGAACGTAGAATACATCAACCACCGAGAGAAGTTAACGAGATTTAACACTACCTTTGTAAATTAACAAGAAGGCCTCTACAGTCACTCCTTACCTGTTACC
>OV651820.1:50716517-50781517 GCA_927349885.1 Psylliodes chrysocephalus | reverse complement strand
ATTTTAAACATGAAAATTTTTTTTATTTTAAATGGAAAATCCTGTATATTTTTATTTCATTTTGTTCAGAAAATTATTCTTCATTGATCTTCATTTGCACTATTAATTCCCTATAATTATCTCTCGCCAATTTTAAGAAAATTTAAATTTTACGCATGCACCTACATAATATAGTATAGTTTTACATTTTAATTTTTTATCTTAGTATGCCGTGGAAATATGCTAAACAACAATCTGTCAACAAACTGAATTGTCATATTTCTATGTATTTAAGTTGTGTACTTTTTGCGTTCAAAATATGGAAAATATGGAAAATATGGAAAATATTGAAGAATATACCAACCAAGATATTCTTAATTTATTTTACATTCATGGAGAATGTAATCGAATCAAAAGTAGAACCTGCCGCATGTTTAATGAACGATGCCCTCATTTACCACCAATGAACAGACAGAAATTTGATAGAATCGAAGCTAACTTTTTGAATAATTTTAAACAAAACCCGGGAAGAAACCGTCAACATTATGTCCGAGATGAAGAAGTTAATCTAATTAGGGTATTTTACTGCGTATCCTCACGCCTCCATTAGAATGGCTCAAGATAATTTAAATATTAGTCGAGGGTCAATACAACGAATTTTAGCACTAAATAAATGGCATCCCTATGCACAAAGAAAAGTTCATGAGTTGCGAGATGGTGATCAAATAAGACGAACTGAATTATGCGAATGGTTATTGGTACGAATTCAAGAAGATCCCGAGATTTTAAACAAAATTTTTTGGTCAGACGTGTCGAAATTTACACGTAAAGGGATCATCAATCGCAAGCAATGTCATTTCTGGGCAAACGAAAATCCACATTTTTATCGTGAAGCACAATTTCAGTACGAATTTAGTTTTAATGTGTTTGCAGTGATCGGTTTTGGAAGAGCTTTTTATTACATTTATAATGAAAGACTGACCTCAGAAAGATACATTAGAATTCTTAGAGAAGTAGTTGCCGACATTTTAAACCAGCTACCAAATAATAATTTTTGGTACCAGTTGGATGGTGCCCCAGCACATTCAATATACTATGTAAATCAAGAAATTACAGCACTCTTTGAAGACCGATGGATAGGTCCAAATGGTCCTTGGCTTTGGCCTGCAAGATCGCCAGATGTAACTCCTGTCGATTTTTTTTATGGGGTCAAATTAAAAATTTAGTGTACTCTACCCAAATTAATACTAAAGAAGAATTAGAGCAAAGAGTTCGGAATGCCTTTAACGAGTTAGATGGTGAAATGATTCGTAAAGCAACAACTAATCATGTTGAAAAAAGATTGTTAAAATGTTTAGAAGCTAACGGGGGGCATTTTGAACATTTGATAAAATAATTTTTTTAAACCATGTGCTTTTAATAAAAATTGTTTTTAGTTAGTATGTACCTTATCATTAAAAAAATTTAAACTTTTTAAACGACATATTTTGTTGCAGAAAACTGTAAATGTTTTTAAAAGTACATCCCATCTACTACTTCTGGCTAAAATTTCAAGTATCCAACAGAAATAGTACCTGACACAGTCGACTTTAAGAAAATGCCTACCGGCGCGACGACTAAAAATTAAAAATAAATGAATAACGCCAAATCCGCTATAATTAGAATGGTATCATTGTTTACAGAATTTCATGCTGAATCCTAAATTTAAAAAATATATAGGGTGTTCCCTTTAAAATAAAAAAGTTTTTTATGTTTAAAAAATTTCATTTTTAAAAATAATTTGCAAACACCCCGTACAACAAATAATGAATAACTAAATATTCTCAAGAAGTACATCCCATCTACTACCTCTGGTTAAAATTTTAAGTATCTGATAGATATAGTACCTGAGATAGACGACTTTAAGAAAATGTCTACCGGCGACTAAAAATGTAGAAAAAAATTGAATAACGTCAAATCCGCTATAACTAGAATAGGCAAATGGGGTATCGTTGTTTACAGAATTTCATGCTGAATCTAAAATAAAAAAAAATATGGGGTATTCCCTTTAAAATAACGAAGTTAGTGGTCACTTCCGGTATAACCGGAAGTTGCACAGAGTTCATTTTATTTTAATTCAAAAGAGCATATTCGATTATGTATACTCAGAAAATGGCGAAAATACAAATTAATTTATTCTCCATAAAGTTGTAATGCCCGCCTTACGTGGGACACGGTGCACTTACGAGCATTTGGCTTAAAAACCGGTCAAAAATAGGAAATACAAACCTAGCTCAATATCACCCAAATTGCATTTTATGTTCACCTAGCATCCGTACCATCACAACACGGTTCAAAAGTGTACGCCTGACCCCGCCACTTTGTTGCGCAGCTAGTCGGAATTTAGTTGCTGTGCAATACACACTTTTTTGTTCTCGGAATGCTTCATTTTATATGACATTTCGGTTGGTGTTTTTCCGTAGTTTAAAGTGAATTTTGAGAAGTTTTGGTTATGGACACTGGATGTGTTTGTGACTGTATTGTTTTTTCTATACTTTTCTTTTAACGTGAAAATGAATCAAAATGTAAATTGAATTTCTGTATATTTTAAATATATATGACATTACATTTCTTAACTGACAAAAAATTACCTATATCTATGGTAACATGAAATTGAAAGGGCAGAGTAGGCTCCAACATGCCCCCCGCCTTGAAAGAATTTCAATGAAGTTGAATAAAAACAAAATAACACTGAGTCTGTAAAATGTACAATTACAATGTTTGGATAGGTAAAGGACATATATTAGCAACAGCACGACATACTTCTCCATTAGCGGTTTTTAATGTTACTGCACGTACAACACCATCTTGTCCAGGGTGTAAAGCTATCACTCTTCCCAATTTCCAATGTAATGGAGGCGTGTTTTCTTTAATGGTGACTAACCTATTTAATTGAATATTTGGGTTATTAGTTGACCATTTCTGACGACGTTGAAGTTCTGTCAAATAGTCCTTTGACCAACGATTCCAAATATGTTGCCTAATGCTCTGAAGACGTTGAAAACGACTTAGTCTATTGTCTGGAATGTCTTCGTTATTTAATTCTGGTAGTGAAGTAAAAGTTCTTCCAATAAGAAAATGAGCCGGTGTAATAGGACTGATATCATTTGGATCAGAACTTGCAGGATGCAGCGGTCGAGAATTTAAAATTGATTCAACTTGTACTAATAAGGTCAGAAAGTCCTCATACACAAGAAGAGCATTTTGAATAACTCTTTTGAGGTGAAATTTTAGCGACTTAACGCCGGCCTCCCAAAGGCCACCAAAATGAGGTGAGTAAGCTGGAATGAATGTCCAGTTAATTCCTTCATTTGAGCAAAATGTAGTAAATGAATTGTTATTCTGTTTTAAAAAATTTGAAATTTCATCTATTTCATTCTTAGCACCAATAAAATTGGTTCCATTATCGGACATTAGTCTAGCAGGCTTACCTCTTCTAGCTATGAAACGTCTAAAGCATGCTATAAATGAATGTTTTGTGAGATCAGTAACAATCTCCAAATGAATAGCTTTAGTAGTGAGGCAAACAAATAAACATACCCAAGCCTTTAATTTTTTGCAACCCCGACCAAGTCTGTCTTTGAGGATAAATGGACCTGCGTAATCAACACCGGTTGCATAAAACGGAAAAGTTGACGTGACTCTTTCCTTAGGCAGATCACCCATGAACGGAGGATTACATTTTGGATTAACACGAAAACATATTACACAATTATGTACAGTTTTGCGTGCCGCATTGCGACCGCAGATAGTCCAAAATCTTTCTCTTACGGCGGCAAGAAGATGTGAAGGGCCGGTGTGAAATAATTTATTATGCATATCCTGGAAAACTAAACTAGTAAAATGATCCTTTTGAGGTAATAAAATTGGATGCTTTTGGTAAAAGTCTAACTGTGAAAATTTTAATCTACCCCCAACTCTAAGAATTCCTTTATCTAAGAATGGAGATAAAGTATGAATTTTACTTTTTCTTGAAACTTGTTTTTCCTTTTGTAACTGAGCAATTTCTGATGCGAAATGTTTTTGCTGAACCAATTTTACTAAAAGGTTGAGTCCAGAGTCGAACTCAGATGGTGATAAAGGACCTGATATCTTAGAGTTTCTAGAAATACAGTTATTAATAAATCGAAAGCAGTATGCTGCAACGCGTTTCAATTTATTTAGACTTGAGTAATTCTCAATTTTAAAAATAGGAGAATTTGAAATGACAGTGTAAGATTGCATTGTATCTTTTAAATCAGGTAGAACATCCGAGGGAGTTGATAATGACAGAGGCCAGTCGTGTTGAGGAAGAGATAACCATTGAGGACCATGCCACCAAAGTTGTGAGGTTAATAACGAATTTGGATTTGTTCCCCTAGATAAAAGATCAGCAGGATTATCTCTGGTACCAACATGATTTGTCTTGGATTGAATTTCCGAAACTCTGTTAGCTACAAAGGTTTTCAAGAGATTTGGAGGAGTATTAATCCAACCAATAACTATTGTAGAGTCAGTCCAGTGAAAAATGTCATTAAATGATGAACGAAAGGATGTTTGAACCTTATGTGAAAGTCGTGCAGCTATTAAAGAACCACATAGTTCTAATCTTGGTAAAGTAACTACCTTCAAAGGAGCTACCTTTGTTTTTGCACTTAAAAGGTGTACATACACTGTGCCTAATACATCAACACTTCTAATAAAAGCACATGCGCCGTACGCTCTTTCACTGGAATCTGAAAAAACATGAAGTTGCATGTGAATAGGAGATTGACATTTAACATGTCTAGGTATGTCGAAATTATTAAGATACTTAAGCTCATTTTGAAATCTAAGCCATCTTGTATGAATATCTGCAGGAACTGATTCATCCCATGAAAGTTTTTCTAGCCAAAGTTTTTGAAGAAACATTTTAGCTACAATAGTGCAAGGACTTAATAATCCAAGTGGATCAAATATTTGTGCAATGATTGATAAAATGATACGTTTGGTAACTTTTGTTGAAGTTAATGAATTATTAATATTGTACATTAGATGATCTGATTGAGAACACCAGAAAAGACCAAGGGTTTTTGTCTTTTCATTAGACCCTAATTGCAAAATATTTAAATCTAATGAAGAATCCTGAACGTGGATTAAAACCTTTGGATCATTTGAAATCCATTTGCGAAGATCAAAACAACCTTGTTTTAGTATGTCTGAAACTTGTTTACAATATAATGATAATTCATCAATTGAATCTGAGCCAGTAAGTAAATCATCCACATAGAAATCGTTTTGAATAATTGTCGATGCCATTGGATATGAAACTTCATTTTCACTGGCCAACTGAAATAGTGGCCTTATTGCTAAAAAGGGTGCAGCTGATGTACCGTATGTTACAGTATTTAACTGATAAACTGCAAGCGATCGAGTTGGATCAGAACGCCAAAATATTTGCTGAAGACATCGTTGAGAGGGATTTACTAAGATTTGGCGATACATTTTACAAATATCAGCACTTACTACATACCTATGTTCTCTAAATCTAATAAGAATTTGAAAAAGGTCATTTTGAATAGTAGGGCCGACCATTTGAAGATCATTAATGGCACACCCTGTAGAAGAAGGAAATGACCCATCAAAGACTACTCTCAACTTTGTACTTAAAGATTCTTCTTTTAATACACCATGGTGGGGTAAAAAGAACTGAATATGTTCTGATGATGATTCGGTAACCTTAGACATATGACCTAATGATTCATATTCGATCATAAATTTGACATAAGGTTCCCTTAGAGCGCTATTACGTTGTAGTTTACGCTCTAAATTATAGAAACGTTTGAGAGCTTGCTCGCGGGAATCTCCAAGTTTTGTTAGTGAACTTTTCAAAGGAATGTTAACAATGAAACGGCAATTTAAGTCACGTTTATGAGTTGAAACGAAAATTTGTTCACAATCCCTTTCTTCTGCTGAATATGATCTATCCTCGGAACAATCCTCAATTTCCCAAAAACGGGATAGTTGATTTTGAATATCAGTATATCGCCCCCCGCCTTGAAATGACATTTCAATGTTTTTTGAAAGGTTGCAATACATATGAGATTTCTTTTCCATAGTTTTATTTGCTATAGAGTTATTGTATAGGGACCCTGAAATTATCCAACCGAATTTGGTTTTATGAAGGATAGGTAAATTGGGACCCAACTGTATTTGGCCAATGGAAAGTATAGACCAAAATAACTCGGCTCCTATAAGAAGATTGATGGGCTTTGGAGAATAAAATTCTGGATCTGCTAATTGTATATTTGAAGGGATGGATACTAAAGATGTATTTAGCTTCTGATTGGGCAAATAATCACATATGAATGGCATAATGAGACATGAAAGTGACGTTGAAAATGCGTTATGTTTGGAAAATATTTGAATTTGACATTGAGTCTTGATTTTAGATTCTACCTTTGTGATACCAGAAACCGTAATGTTGATATCTTGTGTTTTAATTCCCAAAGCAGTAGAAAAATTTGCACATATGAAATTAGATTGATTTCCTGAATCGAGAAGTGCACGACAATCATGGCGATTTCCTTTGTTGTCCATAACTTCGCAAACAATTGTGGATAATAAGACTTGCTTTGAATTTGAATTAACACTGCATAATGTTACATTATCTGTATTTTGAGTAGGACTATGCAACAAAGTATTGTGTTTAGCGGAACAAGTTTTACAACCACCGAAATTGCATTGATCAAGTTGATGACCTGAATTCAGACAGTTTATGCATAGTTTTGAAATTTTCACTAATTCTGTTCGCTCGGGTATGCTCATTTTTAAAAATTTGTTACAATTAAATAACCTATGATTATTTGAATGGCATGCCTGACAAACGCGAACTGAAGAATGGAAAGCCTTTTGAGACTTGTTTTTAGATACTGATGTTGAAAAGGAAGAATGTTTGGAAGAATGACTCTGATTTGTTTCCAACTGTTTATCTTCAATTTTTTTTAACATTTGGGATTTTTGTTTAAAAAAAAACAATAAATCTTCTAAGGTTGGTTTATCAGAAAATGATTTGTTCTCCCATTCTCTCGTTGTAGTTGGGTCTAACTTTGTAGTAATGTAATAAATTAATAATGTATCCCAATACTCAGTTGGCTCACCAAGAACCTTTAGTGAACGTAAGTGCATTTTAACATGATCAACAATATGTTTAAGTGCTTTAGAAGATTCTTTCTTGATTGAATCAATGTTATATAAAGCTTTGGCATGTTCATGCAATAATGCCCTTTTATCAGTGTATTGATCACATAATAAATCCCAAGCTATAACAAAATTATCATTTGTAAGTTGAATATTTGCGATAGTCTCAAAAGCTTCACCACTTAGTGCAGATTTTAAATAGTGAAATCTTTGAATATTTGAAATGTTTGAATTATCAATAATTAATGCCTTGAAGCTATCTTGAAATTGAAGCCAATCGCATGGTTCCCCTGAAAATGTGGGAAGATTTATCAATGGCAATTTGATACCTGAGAAATCGTTTTGAACATTATTATTGATGGTTGGTTGACTATGGTTTGAAACTGAATTATTTTCAAAACTAGACTCAGTATTCAAGATCATAAATTTTTGTGCATGTGAAAGAGATGCATAAAAACTATTTTCGAATTCTTCCCTAGCTGAAAATTCTGTTTGAATGTTAACTGTATCAACCAAAGCATCAATTTGAATTTGTATTTCTGTAAATTCATTTATTAAATTTTCAACTCGATTGTAACGACGACGAAACTCTGTAAAATCTGTTTCTTGAACATTCGATTGACATTTTGAGAGAAAATTTTGAAAAATCGTTAATCGAGTTTTAATGCTACCACGATTAGCATGCAACTTTTTTAGATCCATCTCAGAATAGCCTGAAAATGGACGTATCTAGATACTGAATACAATTAAAGAATATAAAAATGAAGAATAAGAAAATGCAATTAATTGTGTATGAGACCTTGAAAACCTAATACAAATTAAATCAATATTCTTTGTATAATGACTAAGAGGACTGTGAAGTTTACCAAAAGACCGGCTGCAAATCTTGATGGTGTCCTGTACTTAATGGATGGTCAGAAATTTGATAGCTTTATGTAGAACGCTGTAATGTGATGAATGCTGCTTGCATACGTAGTTCAGCTGAAGATTGCTTGAACGTGGGCTCTGGCGATTTCTGACTGATGAAAATCCAAAATTCCTGATTCACTGACTTATGGTGAACCTGAATTCTTGGAGTTGAATTATGAATACTTTGTAATTAAATGGGACTGTAATCCGCGCTTGGAAGGACCAAATGGATGTGTTTGTGACTGTATTGTTTTTTCTATACTTTTCTTTTAACGTGAAAATGAATCAAAATGTAAATTGAATTTCTGTATATTTTAAATATATATGACATTACATTTCTTAACTGACAAAAAATTACCTATATCTATGGTAACATGAAATTGAAAGGGCAGAGTAGGCTCCAACAGACACTGAACAACAAGGTATGTACTTTATTTTAATATTGCTTTTTTATGATTTCATATTTTGTTTTTTTTTGTTATCTTTGCCTGGCAGTAAAACGCACGAAAAAGATAGTCTTTTTCAAAGATCTTTCTATATACAGGTGTTTTTGTTTGGGTGCCGGAGGTGATCGATCCGCAATTTTATTTTTACAGTTAACGATAGGGTTTCAGAATGTTATCTGAGGAAAAATATTTTCCACATCTTTCCACCATTTGGTTAGAAACCAGTTTAAAAAGCTGATGTTTTTATCATATAATTTTACAACGTTTTTATGTTTCCTTGTTCCTTTTCAGATCTGATAATGAATATTATTGTTATGCCTCGGAGATCATTATATATGATGTTTAAAGAATGCACGGCAAGAAGATTAGATGACAAAGTGTCATTTATAGAACATAAACTCCATGAACGGACGAAATGTCCCCAAAACGAGTTACAAACGTTGAGTTATGATTTAAGACATTTTAAATCAGATTTAAAAAAGAGGTGGACATTGTCCAACTATATTGAAGAAAGGTTTCTTAAAAAAAACGAAGAATGGCTTAATGGTTCAGTTTCAATACATACCTGGACATCGCGTGTAAAGGCGGGAAGGCCAAGCAAGGAATTCCAAAAATTGTCTGATCGTAGTAAGCGGCGAAAAACTAAAGAACTCCGGGAACAGGTACCTGTCGATGAACTAACTTACGCAGCTAGTGTTAGTCAACGTACTTCAGGAAACGCCGCGGCATCTAAAATTATAAAAGATGTAACTGCTTCACCGACAACAGCCAAAAAATTCAGAAAAGCCATTGATGCTCAACAATCGAAAACTGCAAAGAAATACACACCTAAAGAAGCATTATCCTTATTCGTCGAAGGCGACTTCACAAGGAAACAGTGGGAGCTACTACACGATTCGAATAAGAGTATTTACCCTTGTTACACTCTTATTAGAGAAGCAAAGAAGGATTGCTATCCGAAAGAAGAGGCAATGCGAGTTACGGAGACCTCTGCAGAAGTTTGTCTTCAAGACTTACTCGACCACACCGTTTCAAGACTTTGCCTATACCTTGAGGAAGTTCTTGAAAATTGCACTGAGGCAGAATTGGAAAATCTGGAACTTATAACAAAATGGGGTTGTGACGGTTTACATCAAACCCAGTATCAACAAAAGTTTTCAGAAGCTTCTTGTGATGACTCAAGTATTTTCCAAAGTTCCTTGGTCCCTTTAAGACTGCAGTCTCACACTGATGACGTAAAGAAAATTTTGTGGCAAAATCCCACGCCATCATCCACGCGTTTCTGTCGACCGATTCGCATTCGGTTTCTGCATGAAACTGTCGACATTACAAAGGAGGAAATAAAATATATAGAGGACCAAGCTAAGCAATTACGCAGTACCGTAATACCAAATTTAAAGGGAGTTAGTTATGTACGGCATACATTGCTTCTGACAATGGTTGATGGTAAGGTGTGCAATTCGGCAACGAGCACAACCTCAACCATGAGATGCTACATATGTGGAAAAACTTCTAAAAGCTTTAATGATTATGAAAATCCGGGTGTGGAGGAATCCCAGTCGTTAAGATTTGGCTTGTCAATTCTTCACGCCAGGATCCGTTTCTTCGAGACCATATTACATCTTGCATACAAACTCCCTCTGAAAAAATGGCAGGCCAAAACACCTGAAGATAAAAAGGCGGTTAAAGAAAACAAGGAACGAATCCAAAAGGAATACAGAGAACGGACCGGCTTAATAATAGATATGCCAAAAGCAGGTTTTGGAAACTCCAATTCGGGCAACACTTCACGAAGGTTTTTTAGTGACCCGGACCTAGTCGCTGAAATTACAGGCATTGAGAAAGTTTTTATACAAAGACTTAAGGTTATCCTAGAAGCCTTATCATCGGGCCACAAAATTAACCCAACAAAGTTCGCGGAATATACCAAACAGACTGCAAAGATGTACGTGGAACTATACGGGTGGCATCCAATGACACCAACTCTGCACAAAATCCTTGTGCATGGCGCAACAGTTGTAAAACACGCTATTCCACCAATTGGCCAGCTATCTGAAGAAGCTGCAGAGGCCCGCAATAAACATCTTCGCTCATACCGACTAAATTTCGCACGAAAATTTTCAAGGATTCAGTGCAACAAAGATGTTTTAAATAGGCTTCTTCTGACTTCCGATCCTTTCCTTAGTTGCAAGCGAAAACGACAACAGAGAAAAAGCCAGCCCTTCTCATCTGAAACTTTAGAACTCCTCGAGGCAGAAGGACCGGAAGTTCAAGACAAAATAGAACAAGATAGAGCAATGAATGATTCCGATGCATCTGACTAGTTTTTTTTTTTTTTAATTTGTTCCTACTAGTTATTTTCTGAACCTGATTTCAATGTTTTTTCACCTTGTTTCTATTAATATACACGATAAACGTATACACACAAGTATTTTTATTTATTTCCATAAAAAAAAAATGGTCAAATAATTTTGACCGGTTTTTGATGCCAAATGCTCGTTAGTGCGGTGTATACAGAGATGCTGCAATAGGTTGTACAAAATAACCGAAAAAGTCTGTAATAACTAGATTGGAAAGTCATGAGTTGGACACATCAGATTTTTATCTCTTCTCTGGAATACATCTAGGAATGTACTTCTTTTATAGTTGAAATCACGTGGAAGTCGCTGGCCAATAAAATCGAACTAGCAGGACATGATGGCGTGTGAATCACTGCAGTATAATTTAAGGTTAGAACATACAATTAATTATTGCTAAACGCATATTGCAAGTTTGGAAGTTTACATTTGTGTGCATGAAATCAAAGAGGATGTTTCTTTGCCTGTCCATGAAAAGAAGTCTTGGGGCTCTACAGAAAATAAAATTTTGCTTCAATTATTTCTTCGATAATTTATTTTAAAAAAATGTTCTCAATTCTGGCCTGGGGTTCAACTTATACGCAGCGCCACAAGTACCGAATCTTTCCAGTCAACATCACCCTCTTCTGTATCATTAAATAAATTGCAAAAAACGATATAGAAGAAGCCGACATAAGAATAATGGTCCATAAACTTCAGGCATTGCACGAAAGGACATGAAAACATGTATTTTGTCGTCATATACTTATCGTAATTATGGTGTTATATCATTTTAGAACATTTGAAGCAACAGGAATAAAAGTAAGCACTTAACGAGTGGTATTGGTTTCAAATGTATATTTTGATTTGATAGAATTTTTATGAACTTTGGATAAAAGCAGGAGCAGGAACTACAAAACGAGATGTTCTATTACATATTATGGCTGTTTTATGTGGAACGGAAAGTTGTTCGATACTTCCTGCACTTTATCACTTAACAGGTACAGAATATACCAGCAAAATTGGGACCAAACGTGGTGCCCTTCATGCAGGACCACAAAACCATCTGTCAAGTTTTGTACAAGGTATAACTACCCTGTATATTTTACTTTTTTGGGTTTGCCGAATACCGAAATTGAAAAGTGTTAGAGAGGAATATTTGGTAAAAGTATTATGAAAACACACTTTATGCAAAATGTTTAATGAGCTGAGGTATTGGATGTATCATCACCAAAAGTGAGTTTCTTTAGAAAAATTGCCACCATCAACTTCAAACATAAGAATATACATATTCTAAGAGCTTTTAATATTGTATATATTCAAAATCACTATTTGGAGGGAACAAGAAATATTCTCGATCCCCTCCAATTTGGTTACAACAACGAAAACGGTTACCTGGTGCTCAAGCGTGTAAAAAAAATTTTTCCTCCAACCAATGAGCTTGTACCCAGCTGTAATTGTTTAAAATGTTTTTTGTTGCATGCTGATATTTTGGACCACCCTTTATAACCTAAACAATTTATTAAACAATGACAAAATAAAAAAAAAACTGATACATTAAGTAGATAAAAACACAATTGTATGTGGAACGCTCTAATGTTATATGTGTACAATCCTAATCATATCACCACCTTGTATAAAAACTGAACTGGCCATTTTTGGGACTGGCAACCAAAAGATCTTCAGTATATACACCTTGAAGAGCATAATGCGACAAAAATATATCAGGGACCTCTCAAAAACACAGGATGTTACCTAGTGTATATACTATTTGTAATCGTATAAAAGTACATGGTGTTTTGACAAAATAAAAGTTTTTAAAGAAATTTACAGTAGTTTCCCAACACTTTTTTATATTACACGCAGTTAAGTACGTATTTAGTGATAAAATAGAAGATTTGTTAATATTTTAAAAATTTCTAGTAAAATTTTCTTTTTGGCTTTAATAAGTATTTTTTGACAACACTATTTGAAGGCAACATGTATGAGTGAATATATAAACTATTCGATAAAGTAGTTTAGTTACAAAATTATGAAATACATTTAAATGCCATCCAAAAAACAATTCACGATAATTTAATTGTTTTTTTTTTAATCATTTAACAACTTATTTACCATTAAATTATAATAAAATTTGTTCATAGTAAAGCTCAAACTTTGTTTTATTTAGATCTCCTTTAAAAATTCAGGAACTCTTTTTACTTTTTTTAATAACTGTCTTCGCGGTGGTTGATCTTTTTGCGTGATGCATGAATTATTTTGCTGCCATTATTGTGGTAATCGCAGCCTTAAATGATTGTCGTTTTCCCAGAATTTCAATAATTACTTGCAAACAAACGGCAACGAGGTGAAAACACATCGACTCTTGTCTGGGACTTAACCAATAAGACGTTAGGCTTCATTATGACGATGTTTAAAGAACATTAAAGGGCGCGTTTTTAATTTGCTTGTTTTTTTTATTTTAAATTTTTGAAAGTATTCGAGTGGAGGTTTACCGAGGGCCAGGAAGAAGTCGAAGACAACAAACATCCAGGATGTCTGACTTCGTTGAAAACTGACCGAAACATCGAGAAAAGCAATAAAATGGTCCGGAATGATAGACCTCCAGATCAGACAATTAATCAGCACTGTTCCGTCGATATCTTGTCTAAACTGAGTAAACCAGTAAGAAAATCACGATCAGATCTGTACAAAGAAGACTCGTGAATTTTGCATCAGTCTAACGCGCCAGCTCATAATAGTTTTGTAGGCTTCAGTGTTATTCGGAAACACATAGTCAGACGAGCCCAGGAGAGAAATTTGCTGGATTTGAGTAACTGTGACTTTTTCTTAATTACAAAAATTAAAAGCTCGGTTGGAAGAGCCATTTTCAAACTGTGAAGGACATGAAAATAAACGAGGACCTGTTGCAAAGGGTGTTAGCTGATAAGCTGCAGTACTGCATTAAACAATGGAAGGGGCGTATAAAGCTGTATATAGATAAAAAAAAGGGGAGTATACTAAAGAAGATAAAAGCTAGATTGTAAAATTTTTTCATTAAACTATTTTTTTCTTACTTGTCCGGTTTTTAAATAGCCAACCTTGTAGATAATTTATCTAATCACCAAGCTTCACATAAGTAAGCTGAATTTAACTATTATTTAAAACGTCTTTTAAAAGCTCCAATGACTTTAGATAATTTTAACAAAGTACTCAATGTAATTAAACAAATCTCTAATAGCCATAATTAAAGGCATAATAAGTAAGGGTATATGTAACAAAAACATACTTTAGCGATATTTCAGTTCGAAGTTTCTTATTTGAATAGTTCACCATAGGACACTGGTTCTTTATCTTCTGGTAACATCTTTAACATTTTTATTTAAATGAATAATTATAACAAATCATGGAAGTAATTTTAGGTAGGTACATAAGCTCTTCATTTATGTAAAAAATTGATTAAACAAAAATGTACATAGACCCTTTATCCACTTATGTCTTTAATTATGATCGGAATCTAATCGATAGTATGCTTCACAAAAAACAGAATAAACTCAATTAGAATAATACTTACATGGTTTACGGAAGGACGGTACTTCCATAAACCATATAAACTTAGAACAAATAAGAGATGCAGAAGTGGCAGGTACGATTCATATCTATACCGACGGTTCTAAAACAAAACAAGGCTCAGGATGTGGAATATACTCTAGATTCTTAAACCTAAACATAAAATGTGCTGTAAGCAATAATGCCAGTGTAGTTCAAACAGAGCTAACGGGGATTCTCATAGCAGCAAAAGAAATGCAGATAGCAGACAAGCACTACTCACCCTGAACAGACCACGAATTTACTCAGGATTAGTACTAAAATGTCACGAAGCTTTGGTCAAAGTATCCATCAACAATGTGGTCACACTTAAGATTGATTAAAGGTCGCGGCACATCGAAAGGTAACCGTCTTGCTGATTCACTAGCCAAGAAATTAGCCAACCAAATACTTTTTGGACCTATCCCTTCTAATGGCATGACAAAATTGGTAGTGACAGACCTAATTGAAGAACAACCTTGTGAAATTGAAGGAAAAATGGGATGAAACAAGAAACTGCAGAGTTGCCAGGGAGCTCTTAAGTTATCCTGACAACACTGCAGCAAACAAATACTTGACTATGACTAGACATAATCTGCGCCTAGTCACAGGCATTCTGACTGGTCATTGACAAGTACGGAAGCATCTCCATATCGTGGGGCTGTCAGAATCCGCACTCTGCAGAGGGTGCGAACAAGAAGATAAGACCATCGAGCATATCCTTTTCGATTGCTCGACTTTCTCATTTATTAGAAGATTTGTATTCGACGAGTATCGTCTAATACCAGCCGATATAAGAGAAGCTCCTCTTTGCGACGTTGTCAACTACATTAAATCTAAAGTGGGCCTAATGAGGCATAAGTGCCGTGGGGGTAACCCACCCTCCACACGTTACATATACAGATATCCTACTTCAATACATTGAACCAGATAGGTCTTTTACTTACCTTTATAGGTAAATTTTCATATCACACAGCGAACTTGTTCAAGGATTGATACGCAGGCCTTCTCTGTTAAAAGGGTTCGAAATTGCCGAATTCCCCTAACAGAGAAGTCGCTGAAATACCTCAAGGGTGTGGGATAAATACAAAAAAAAAGATTTGATTGACAGAGTGTGAAGTTAGCTTTATTTTCGTGGTTGAAATATTAACCTTAATCCAAGTTGTCAAAGTTGGAAGAAATATGAAATGAAAATTATAAAATATTTTATATTATATCTAAATATTACTGTATGCGGGGAAAAAAATATGTCAAAATATGTAAAAATACAGACGAATGGTTCTCCAGTTTACGCCAAGTACTTGTCGCTTACAAAATCCGGCAAATCAGGTATGCAAATGTTTATAACTATCTATAATGAAATGAATCCCCTAAAAAGCCTTAAAACTACTTATAATTAATAACTCACTTATGTAAAGTATTTACAATTGCTACCGTCGTAGGGAATGCCCCCAGACCGGTTGAGGTTAGGTCGGAGCACTAAATGGGGCTCAATTCGCCAAACAAATAAACAGAGACCGTCTTACTTGAAAATCCGGGGTTTTGGTCCTGAAATAACCACACTGGGTGTCCAGATATCCTGCGACAGGTTATGATGGTAGATTGGCAGCAAACGGTAGCCTAACAAGAACTACCTTGTCTGTGGGCCGATTTCTTTGCGAGCAGCAAAACGGCAACAGCTGATGGCCTGCTTATTTAATGCTTTAAAAGCCGGGAAACTTGCACGCCGATAGTATTACGGTTTGAAGGTCTTCGAGAATAAAACGACGCCAAGAAGGAACGAACGAACAAAGAAAGGAACGCACGAATGAAAGAAGCGACCCAAGGAGGTCTGAAAAACATTGACGATTGTAACGATTATTTATACACAAGGCTGTTGGGAATATAGGTAAGTGAAATAATAATTCATTTTGAAAAACTCACCCTTGATTATATGTGACCTCTTAGTTATTAATTTAATAAATTCACACTTTCAGCCCGATTACTAAACAATATATACCAAACTGAAGGAATCTATGGTTTTTGCACAAGAATAAATCCTAGAAAATCCTAGCTGAATCCAATCAGAATCCAAGCAAAAACTGGGCCAGGGAGTAAGTTCCACAAAATGGCCAACAAAAGTCAATGTCTTATAAAGGCCCTGACTACCAAAGGTTCATAGGATAATTTCTGGTAAGACTGTGGTCACTATTTACAATTTTAGAAGAATTTGACAATTGAAGGGGGTCAAATTAGACATGAAAACAATAACAAACCAAATTTAAAGTTGTTTAATATTTAAAAGATCTGTAGTCATTACTCTAAGTAGCAAAATATATTTACCTAGACTATAAATTATTATTTATTGAATGCACTAAATACTATTGATAATAACCCAGGTGAGATTATATTTTAATGCAAATTACTGTTTGATAAAAATGGATATTTTATGAATTTATACTCTGGATTTATATACCCGTACAATCTTAAATCTAAAGATAACTAAAGAGATTAGCATAGGTTATAGTAGAAAAGGTAAGTAATAGGGTAGTTTAGTAATTAGAGTAGAGTAGGGTATATAAGAATCAAATAGAAATAGAATAGTTTAGAAGTAGAATAATGTAAATAGTTAAGCGTAGAATAATTTAGAATAGTGTAGTTTAGTCTAGTTTAGTTTAGAGTAGCTTAGAATAAGATAGGCTAGTAAATAGAATAAGTTAGAATAGTGTAAAATTAGGGTATTTTAGACTAAAATAGATTTAGGTAGAATAAAACCTGTTACAAGATTCCTTCACAATTAGTTTCAAAATTTCTGATTCTTTCAGTAGTTAGTTCGTTAGAAACAATCATAAGATCGATATCATAGACCAATCTGGTGTATATTTTGTGGCACAGATAAATTTTACTATTTCAATATTAAATATAATTGTCTAATAGTAAAATTTATCTGTACCGCCGACTATATATAAATTAACATGTTTAACTTGCCTATGTTTATGTCGATATAACCTTTCGTAATTTTAAAGTTCTGCTAAAGAAGCACACACGTTGTCTTAATAGTAATACCATGGGCTTCTCTCCTTTCGCTTTGCACCTTGCACCTGTTAAATACTAGACACGACTTCGATTTCAATACAAGTTTTGGAATATTACATAAAATTTCCAATAAATCTCTATTAAATAACTTTGAGAGCCTGGAAGTTAAAAAATAAAAATAAAAAATCTAGTCCCTCACACTCGCTGAACACCCAAATTCACAACAGTACTTCAACTTTTTTGGCTAATATTTAAAATAATTTTGTATCCCCCTAAAATCATTCATTGTTTACCATTATTATAATTCTTTTTTAACCCCATATTTATTTCAATACCTCTATTTCATATTTTCTTCTCTCTTATACTCCTGACTACGTGTTTCCTTACTCAAAAATGATTTTTTCCCAGCTTGGCACATATTTTAAACTCTTGCCCTTCCATTTTCGTTTCCAACATCATACTTTTTTCTTTTGATTGCCGAGTTTAATTTTGATACAATATAATCATATTTTCTTGTTTGATCTTCATACTCTTTATTAGATATAATTTGCTATTTGTAATTCTATTTTAATTACGTTTATTAATAGATTTCTTTAATTTCTCTTAAGCCATTTATACTTACTTTCAGAAAACATCATGTATATGTCTTTACTAGATTACAGATATCTATTTCTAGTTGTTAACCTATTTTATTGATGGTAGGTCATTGGTTTTTACGATCTATTCTCTATAAAAACGTTATTTATTAATTTCACACAATTTTTAATTTGTCCAGTCCTGATTTCATAAAAAAATTAAAATAGATTTTTGTTCGTAACCTTGTTTTGTTATTGTTTTATTTAAATTCAAATATTGTATTTGGTTTCTCCATCTTTAAGTGGATTCGAAGTGAACTTTCCATTTATATGTGCCTGATAATCAAGTAATTACAATTACAATAACAAATATTCTACCTACATTACAAGAAATATTTCATAAAAATCTAAAATAAAAATATAAATATTTTCTTGTTTTACAAAAAAAATCTGGTCTCGTTATTGAATGCTTAAATAAATTACCCGGTGTTAATTTAATAAATGAAACTATAATATACTTCTGTCATGATAATGAATTCAAATGACCACCATTTGCATTTAAATGGCGAAACGAAGAGAGGCAGAAGTAATCACTTTATATTCGCATATGGTTTACATATATTTCTACAATGTTTGTACTTCTATTCAAATCGTAACATAAATTATACTGAAGAGAGGATATTACGAGTTTATGTTCTTAGCTCTGTAATGTTTATAATTCAAGAAATATTGGTTTTCATAATCGAAAGTATTCTATAAATGTTCGATGGATATTCTGTTTCCTTCGCTTATGTATGTTCATGAATATTAACTTTTTTCTTTGTTTTATATATTATCCGAGTCAAACATGATTTAATCTTCATAAACCTTACTCCTATATTTTATTTACTGTTTCTTTTAGTTAAATATAGAACGTTTGTCTACAAAGGATTGGTTAGTAATATAAATATAATGTATTTTAAAAATAATAGATACAATTTTCATTCCTTTTTTATGAAGAAAATTACATTTACTTACATCCAGGGAAATTGTGTAATGCAATTTGTTCTTTGTTACCAGGGTAGTGTGAAACTCCTTCTTTTTTTGTACGGGCCTACCCATTTAAAACTCTATTCTCTTTTTCCTAACATTTCGATATCATCTTTGTGGGATATTCTTTAAAATGTTAGTTGATTTGACTAGCAAACAACTAGTTTTTCTAGTCAGTTCCTCCAAGATCCTGTCTTTTTCTTTCATCTTTGTCCTTTTCCTTAATTATTTCTTTTACCAGTTTTCTAACAACATCCCAGCTTTCTTTATTAATTAGGATTAATCCTCTATGTCTCCTTTGCATGGCGCAGTTCTTGTCGTCGCCTACGCTGCGATATTTTTCTCTTTCCACCGTTGGTAGTAAAAAATAGTGTGAGCTGGGGTATCGACGCTATTACAAAACATACAAGTATCCGTTACCAATTTACCTATCCTCTTTATATATTTAATGTAGCATTCGTATCCCAACTGCGTCATATAATAATCCAGTTTCCTGTACTGCCATCTGTAACATTTTATTATATCTGGGATAATTCTATCAGTCCACTGTACTACGTCCATTGTGCTGAGCCTCTTTTGTTGCCATTCTCGTAAACTAACCTAATGTTCTCCTTTCTTTTCCTCTCTACCATTTTCCTTCTATTTGACCTTTCCCATTCTACTAGCTGTAAATTTATTGGCACTGTGCCAGTGATAACCTGTATCGCCTTTAACGATGTTCTATATGCACTGGCGACTTTCAGTGCAGTATTTTTCGTTTTCAATAAATTGCGCCGACGTTTACTGTTTGTGCCCATAAGGGTGCTGCATCCGATTGAGAGCTCTCGTTTCTTGATCTCTGGTCCTTCAATATTCGTCATTTATCTAGACTCTTGCGTCCGCTTTATTCACTGTTATATCCGTGTTTGTCGAAACTTCCAGTTTCATCCAATACTATCCACAGATACTTTAATTGCCTTTGGGACTTCAGATATATTCCCTTGAGTAGAAATCGTGACCTCCCTCTCGGTGTTTTTCTGGAAGCCTCTTAAAATTACCACTTCCCTCTTGTTCGAGGCTAACTCTTAACATATGGTCTTCCAACCAGTCCGTTATTCGGTTTACCGGTAATTTAGCCCTATATATTAGGTGTTTTGGGTCCTTGCCTTTTAATAGTAGGGTCAGGTTATCTGCGAACCCGATGGCCTTTGTACCTTCACCTTGGTATATCTTCAAGACCCCGTTGTAAAAAATGTTTTACAGCTTGGACCCCATTACTCAACCCTGTACGACTCCTGCCGTTACTCTTATCGGTTTCCTGTCCACCAATAGTTCCTTGTTGTCCAGATAGTTCTGCTTTTTTGCTCTTCCATTATTAGGTCCCATGACGCCAAAATATTTTTATTAGTTTACATTGGATTTATACATATAAAGGATAAAGTGATGTGTAAAAAGACAATTTGAAAGTGTGTCCAATACAATAAGTGGAAATGTACTGAAGGAGTTCACTCTGTGGAAGGTGAGCAGTAAAAAGTACCAGCTGGAACCATATCATAGATGCAGCCAAATTAGAAGGAAAGAGAGCTTGTAATGAGAAAAAAGAAATGACGCAACAAGTTAAACTAACAAACCAAGTAGCTACTGTTTAACAAAAAGTTTGTATTAGTACAAATGGGCAATTACCTTCCATTTCATCTCTAAAGCGAACTATTTATCACACACGTCAAAAAAAAGGAACATATCCCGGAAAATCCTAGAAATTTGTTATTCCAGAAGAATACACCAGAAGCCGCAATTGCAAACCTTTAATTTTATTTGATAGTGGTCCAAACGTAGATAGAATTTTAATGTTTTCCACAGAAATAAATTTAACTTTTATGGAAAACTGTAATCACTGGTATGCTGATGGAACATTTACATGTGCTCCTTTAATATTTGCTCATCTGTATACAAACATGGCATACAGTAAAGCTTACCGACTATATATGCTCTTCCTCCCAATGAGACCACCGAGACATATACTCGCCTCTTTCAAGAATTACGACCTGCAAAAATAATGGTGGATTTTAAAAGGGTAGCAATTAATGTCATACAAATACAGTTTCCTGAAGTCAGAGTCCGTGACTCTTTTACTATATGTAATACTTAAATTTTACACGAAAAATAAAGATATGCCATTGTCATAGCCATTAGTATATTATTTTGAAGATGCATTGATAGACCGCTTGGATCGACACCAAATGAGACAACCCCAATTTTCAGGAAATCTTTGAAATTACCTTCTAAGATTCTATTTGCATCCATTGTTTGATAGATTTCTTGCACAATGCCTGTGAAACTCCACAGAAGGACTAGAAGCCTATCATGCCCTTATAAAAGCCTTTTTGTTATATTTATGTTGTTCGAGTAACCGAGTAGCAGTTTCCTAGATAACATCCGTTTTCAACTTTTTAACTTTCAACACCCTGTTTCTTAGACACTATGCCCTTTAAGGGCTTATTATGATTTCGTCATATCACTTTGTAATGTTTCCATTCTGTATCGTTCACGTCAACCCAGTAAACCGTTATGTTAAATGTTTCCTTGTATGCACTTTAATGTTTTATTTATGGAACCGAACACCTAAGTTCTGAGCACTGATCACCATAGTTATATACCATGTTTATAATTACAATATATGTTACATGCGTTATATAACTTTTCTCACATAACGAATATATCAGTTTATCTATCTAGGTGTAATCTACATTAAAGTAACAATTTGTACTATTAATACTCAAATAAATCATCTGCTGTTCTAGTTCCATCCATAATCAAATTAAGTATATTTACTCCACTAGTGGTTTATTCTTAATAATATCTAGTTTGTTATCCGTATTTTTCTATTTGGTTTTTGTCTTTAGATTTCATTGCAATCGATATTTAAAAATTTCTTAGTTATTGATATTTAAAAACTACTTTTGACTTACATATTCTTATAAAACAAAATTTTCTGACTTTTCTATCTAGTTATTACAAGCTTTTTCCGGTTAGTTTGTACAACCTGTAGTATCACCTCTGTAAATAAATATATCCACATACTCGAAACACTTTTTGTATATAGGTATATTAATTGCCAACGAAAATATTGAAAAATTTAAATTTTACATTTTCCTTAAATTTTTCCATTACGATCCATTTTAGAGAAATCATGTTTAATACAAAAATGATAGAGAACAATATTAGAAGTAACTTTTAATTGAAGAATTTTTTTTCTCCACACCTAAATAATAGTTATATTCCATAAAATATATAAATTTTCACAGATATTCCGACGCTACCAAAAATCCAATCAGTTCACCTCAGGCCATAATAAAGGTTAAGTTTAAAATTTGGTATATTTCTCTTTATCCGTTTTGAGTTTTCTTCAAAATTCGAAATTTACACATTTTCTCAAATATCTCGAATACGGTCCATTTTACAGAAATTTTGTATAAAACAAAAATTATAAAACATAATATAACAAACAACTTTTATTTAAACAACTTTTTTAAAAATTTGAATTTTTTACATTTTTAAAATTTCCCGAGTACGGACCACTTTAGAAAAATTTTGTTTAAAACAAACATAGAGAATAATAATAAAAGTAATATTTATTTAAAGAATTTTCTTCTCCAAACGTAAATAACAGATATATTTTATAAAATATAAAAATGTCCCCCTCATAAAGTATTCCTCTCCCAGATGTTCCGACTCTGCCCAAAATATAGTCAGTTTATCACAGGCCAAAATAAAGTTTCCATGCACGCACGCACGCACATACACACATACTGATGATTTGATACCAGAAGATTTGGAAGAAAAAAACTCTAGTGAAGTTTATGAAAAGAAGCCAAACAAACATTTTATAATAATTAAAGGAAACAAACTAGCAGTAGAAGAAGACAAGACATATACTATTTTAGAACTGCTTACAGAGAGAAAAAAGAACCAGCCGATATTTTCTAACTACCAGAAGCCAGACCAGTCCTTAGCGCGCCACCAACCCCAACACCCAATCAGCAGGAGTTAGTTGAAGTCATTTTAGAAGAAAGATCTTCTAAAAATATAAAAGTAGCTGAAATAGCACCGAAAACCGAAGTACCACAAACTCGTTCAAAGGAAGACAAGCATACGCTATCAAACAAGACTTGGATCAGCTTCAGTGGTTACTCAAGAAAAACCAAAACAAACGCAATCAACAATTGCGGCCAATCATAAAAGAAAATAAAACATTCTAAAATTTAGATCGCTTTAGTGTTAAATTTTACTAAATTCAGTGAGTATTTTTATATTATCAATCTGAATAATTTAACTTATTTTTGAACTACAGGTCGGGCCGGTGGTGTAGCGGTCTAACGCGCTTATATTCATTTATAGGCAAGTTTATGTGTCAGAGACTGCTGGGCTTCGAATCCCAGACCAGACCATGTGGATTTTTAATTAAATTGCATGGTTCGGTATAGGATTTGATGTGTGCCGTATTAATAGAAATTCAATTTCTGTTGATATGACATGCATATTATAAAAAATCGCCATACATTACCGTCTCGATGATGGTGGGTGAGGTTTTCCGGGTTTTCCTCATCTGTAAGTCAAATGGCACCATCAATCATCTTTAAGTCGCCCCGGAGCGCCACGGCAAATAATAATAATAGCCGTCCCTTTCCCCTCACAAGCTCAGCTTTTGGGGTTAAAATTCACTCGTAAGGGAGAGTATTATTATTATTACTTTAATATTTTTGTCTTGCTGTTAAATAGATTTATTTTTGATAGTTTTTTAAGCATGTGGGAAGGGGTTGTTCCTTGGACTATTCTAAGAATATTTTGTTCTTTGATGATTTTTAAAATTCCGTTTCATTTAGGATAACATTTCCGATCAAACTATTTTTTTATTTTTAAAATTATTATTAGTCTAAGTACTACACTGTATTAACCAAGAACATACAACTTTTTCAAAAATTCGTTATTTTTATTATTTTTTAACAACATTCCAATTACTAAAAACGTCTATTTTTTCCACTTAAAAGAGGTAAAAGTTCAGACATCGTATAGAAATAGAGATTAAATCTGGCTTTCATTTGAATTCGTCTAGTGATTGATCATTTGGTAGTTAAAATTTTGTCATGAATCACTATACAAACTCCGAGATGACTGATTTGCATTACATTTATGGTCTTGCTGATGGAAAGTCATTAGAAGCTAGGAGGTTGTACATTTGACGATTTCCTGACCGTAATATTCCTGATAGAAAATTGTTTCAAAATTTCAAAATATTCATCAACGTCTTCATGACACAGGCGTATTGAGACGAAGTGGAAGGCCAGGAGGGCCAAATACAGCAAGAACGGTGGAAGTGGAAAAAATATGCTGGACATGATGGACGAAGATCCGAGTACTTCTGCTCTAAAAATTGCAAATACTTTGAATGTGAGTTATTTGACTGTTTGGAAAATTCTTAGGGACAATTTGTTATACTCATACCACATACACGTTCAGGCACTTCTTCCTGCTGATTTGCCTCCACGTATTGCATTTTGTCAATGGCTTTTGCACACATTAGTTTAAGTTCCTCAACTACTGACGCTTATTCTTTTTACCGATGAAGCAAATTTCTCAAGAAATGCAATAAGGAATTTTCACGATAACCATGTACTTTTTTTTCGCATTATGGCCTAGGTGTATATACCTAATATTCCAGTCTCGAATTTGTGTTTTAAATTCTCAATCATGTGTGTTCTGTGTAGGCTTTGTTACTGTTTCCCAGCGCCACTTCGGGAACAGCACTGTTAATTGGAACCCAACAGTGAATGGTCGAGTGGGGAATTCTATTAAGGCATCAGAATTAATTTTAAATAATTAAATTAAATAAAAAATCTCGGCCAACGGTGGGATTCGAACCTGGGACCCTTGGATAGACAGGCATAGACTCTTCCACTGAGCCACTTACCCCCCTTAACCATGTATGGGCTGACGAAAATCCACATAAGGTAATTGAAGATCATTTTCAACATCAGTTCTCGTTGAATGTTTGAATTGGAATTGTGGCTTATAAGGCCGGTATTTCTACCAGCAAGACTTACCGGTAAAGTGTATCGCAACTTTTTAGAACAAACTCTACCTGATTTTCTGGATGATGTACCATTAGCAATAAGAAATGCAATGTGGTATGCACGATGGTGCACCAGCGCATTTCAGTTTGGTTGCTCGTGAGTTTCTGACATTAAGATAAGGAGATCGCTTGGACTTAAACCCCTTGGATTATTTCCTATGGGGCCATCTAAAGTCATTAGTGTATACTACTCCAATAGAAAATGTGGAAGACTTGCGAATTCTGATAATTGCTGGGTGTAACTTAATAAGAAACGACCCTGGTGTTTTTGAAAGAGTTCATCAGTCAATGAGGAGAAGATTGGATGCTTGCATTCTTGCTGGATGTAGCCATTTTCAACAGTTCTTGTAGATTAAGTAATATTTACGTATATTTTTTGTAATAAAATTATGTTATTGTCTAAAATTTTGTTCGCCTTGTATCTCCTTAACGAAACGAAACGGAAGGAACAACCCCTTAAATTTTTGCCGTTTGTTTAAAAAACACCCTGTATATACGTACATCTTTGTTTATTGAATATTTTTGGGCCTTTTTTGTTAGTCTTTATTTTCATGGTAGGTTTTCATTATAGTTTTCAATTAAATTTTAGCTTTAAAATTTCTGATATACCATTTCTCTTTAATTCACAAACCATTGACAGTAGTACATACATTTTTGTAGTCGTGTAATATTGGGGAATTCAAAAGGAAAGAGAAATATACGTTGTTTTGTTAAAAAAAAAAGATGACGTAATGTATATGCAAGTGGAGACGTTATTGGTACATCCAATTGTACCGTAAGACGCGCAGTTAAAAATAAAAATTGATCTATGAAAGCATTTTGTTAAAATACTGTTAGACAGAAAAATATCGAATTTTGTCCAACCTATACGTCCTTACTGTATATCAAAATGTACCGTATGTGTACAAATCACCTAAATATTTAATTTATATAAACTGCTGGCCACTCGAACCTATACAAAGATTTTTAGGCCAAATTTAAAGTTTATTATTTTTAACAGGAATGAAACTTTTTGAACGCGGCTTTCAGCTTTTAAGAGCTAGTTTTCTTCGTATTAAGCTGCATTACGTATATTTATCGTAGGACCATAGGTTTATTATATACGGGGTGATCAATGAAGTCATGCAAAAAATCAAAAAGTTTGTATGAGTGAAATTTCAGCAAAAAATTTTTTTGGTCGTTGCAATATGGTTCGTTACTAAGGTAACATCAATATCTCTAGACTTTTTTGTCAGTTTTTGGATTAAGGCCTTTAGGTCTTGTACACACTACTAAACATAAAATTTGGGTAGCAAAATTTTTAAAATGCTGTAACTTGACATTGGATTAAAGGTTCTTGATGATTTTAGCGGATTTGGAATCCTTATTTCACGTAGATTTTCTGTGGTCAAAGCATTATATTGGAGGGATGAAATTTACACATTATAACGAGTCGATTATAGAGAAAAACGCAACGACAAGAACAAGTTTATTACATTATATTCTACAATATACAAGATTGGTTAACAAGGGCCAAAAATCAATTCTTATAAAATTTCTAATTCTAAACCTAATTTTAAGGTTCCTGCAATCCCTAAGAAAACACGGTACTGTAATAACAAAGATTATGTATGTATGGATAGAGATACCTAGTGGTAATTGGTATTGGTAATTTTTAATAAATAAAAAAAAATTGGTTTTAAAAACATAAATTGTTCATTAATTTTTGTTTTGAATCCACTGCATCAAAGATGGAAATTGCAACGTTGCATTTTCGGAGTTTACAATGAAATTGAGTTGTTGGCAACAGCGTGTTAAAAAAACGAGGTCACTGAAAGCAACCGGCAAATATCAATGGAAAAATGCCAAGTGTCTTCTATCTTTAAATACCTAATCTTTGGTAATAATTTACCTGAAATTAAGTAGGTACATTAATTAAAAAAAAAGAGAAACTAATATTTTGTTGGTCCTCCTGCTCGACGTATTACTTCCTGACATCGATTTGGTAGAGTATCTACAAGATTATTTATAAAATCTTGTAAAATATTCTCCCATTCTTCACGAATGGTCTCACTAAGCGTTTCTAAGGTTTACTTTTACTTTAAGTTTTAAATAAGACCAAACGAGTTAGATGACATTAAGATCCGGAGACTTTGCAGGCCAGTCCATCCTATTGATGTTCTATGCCTGCAAAAACTTTGTGAGGTCGAGCGGTGTCTTCCACCAATAGAAATTCTGGGCCGTAATTTCGAGTAAAAGGAACAACAATAGGCTCCAAAATTTCCTCCTGATAAACAGTAACGTTAATGGTTTGGTTGGTAATGGATAGCTCGGTTTTACCATTTCTTATGGTACCTCCCCACACTATAACACCTCCGCCACCAAATGCCTCTTGAGGGGTAATATTTTCCTCCAAATACCGCTGATTTGGCGCTCTCCAAATTAACACTCGGCCATGGAGTGAATCAAATTAAATCTTGTTTCGTCAATAAATAAACAATGGCTCCACTTTGCATTACCCCAATTCGCATGCCGATTTGCCCATGCCCGCCTATTCGCTCTATGGTGTTGTAATAACCGCACATATTTTGCTCTGCGACGTGCTCTATGATTTAAAATGCTTGGCATTATGTTGTTAAAAAAAAAATTCTCACCCCATTGTTTTTATTTAATGTTCTTCTCACAGTTCTGTCCGAAACTCTCACCTTAAAGAGTCATTTAGTTTTCTAGAGTTCTTTGTTCTATTCTGCATAGTTTCTCTCATTAAAATTCTTTCGGTTCTTCGGTTTATTTCTTTTGTATGTCCACCCCCATGCCCATAATTATGATCACCAATAGTTTCGACGCGACGGTTCAAATTATAAATTGTCTTTCGGCTGACATTGTAAATGGTCGTAATTTGCTTTTTTGACATTTCTTCGTTGATAAGTCGAATGCAATTTTCCCTTTCTGTCGTGGTTAAACGCCTCATATTAATTAAAATTTACAAAATTATAACATTGAAATGTGTCAGATTATTACTAAAATAATGTTAACAGTTTTTAATTCCATAGCGACAAATTTTTTTCCAATGCCTATTTTGAAATTGACGTGTCGCGTAGAAATTACAGCCGATCATAAATATGGGCATGAAGTGGACAAAGAATTCTGTAAAACAGAATGACTCTTTGAGACAACAAACTAGGGTGAGAGTTTTGGACAGAACAATGAAATGGACATTAAATAAAAACAACTTGAGGTGAGAATGTATTTTTACAAAAACTTAAATAATGCCAAACCTTAGAGCGCATCGTACGCTACGTTTTTGTCTATTATCGACGCAGTGTAATGTGTAAATTTCAGATCTCAAATAAAATGTTTAGACCACAAAAAATCTACGTGAAATAAGGATTCCAAAACTGCAAAAATCATCAAGAACCGTCAATCCAATGTCAAGTTATAGCATTTTAAATTTTATGTTTAGTAGTGTGTACAAAAACTGACAAAACCGTATAGAGATATTGATGTTACCTTAGTAACGAACCATATTGCAACAACCAAAAAAGTTTTTTGCAAAAATTTCACTCATACAAACTTTTTGATTTTTTGCATGGCATCATTTGTCACCCCGTATATAATAAACCTATGGTCCTACAATAAATATACATCATGCATCTTAATCCGAAAAAAACGGGCTCTTAAAATCTGCAAGCAAAATATTGAACTTTAAACTTTGCCTAAAAATCTCTATGTGTAAGTTCGAGTGGCCAGCAGTTTATGTGAATCATACTTTTAATTTTTAAAACAAATTTATGATTGATGCTATATAATTTTGTGGAATCTTCAGATTTCCACTAATAATAATGCCAGTTATTACCAGTTTTGTCTACCCATTTTATTTCAAAAAATATTAAATTGTATACCATTACGGAATATTAAATTAAACTTTTTTAATTTAAGTGAACATTCTGCTCAAAATATAAAAAATGCAATTGAAATTGCTCTTCGTTGACTGTGTCCTTGAATATTTTATATACCATGGCCTCGTATTCAGTCTCTCGTGTTTAATAAAGCGGAGAGGATATTCGTGAAAATTAGTTCCACCGAGCTTTAAATTAGTAGTGTTATCTGACTCACATAGGTTGATATCGAAATGGCCAACAAAATGACTAATCGTTGTCTAATTAGGCGCAGGTAGAGATTCCAATGAGGTTGATCAGCTAATTTGAGTATAATTGGAGGATCACTTTGATTTCTTATGCTCAGATTATCTGTACCCATTTTTGTTAACTCATTTGCTACTAATTGATTGGAGAAAAACGAATAAAATTTACATTTTTGTGGTTATTTTTAGGAATTTCCAATACTAAGCATAATCAATTGATTAAGACCACATGTGAAGAAATAGATTAAGATTTGTATGTAAAGATAAAAATATCGTAAAAGCTCTTAAGTAATAAACCTAATAATTTTTAAAGGTAAAGCTGTAAAAAGCGTTCTAATTACTTGCTATTTTTTAATTGAAGTTATTAATTTTTATCTTTAAGCAGATCTAAATCTTCATATTATTGTAGACTTTAATAATAAAACACTAGTTTAGCTTATGTGAACACTTTATTGTTATTAGAGACGAATTAAACTCTTCAAGCATTTTAGTACAGAATGATTAATATATTAAAAAACGAGCGTCGAATTATAAAACTACGTATATGATTCACTCACTAATTGAATAATTAAAGATCTATAAATATTTGTCACGACTCACATTATACAGTTCGTCCTCGAACGGTTTAATATGACTGCACGGCCATTCTGCTACCCTTTTGTTTAAGTATCTGAAAATCAATGATTATGAACGATTTTATTGACTCAGTTATAGCATTTGTGCTATTATTATTGCCATTGATGGCTTACTAGTATTTATTTTGTCAATCTATTCCAACTATAGAAATGTACTCAACAAAAATATGAACTTTAAATGGGTGATGCGAAAATGTACAATTTTACACTGAGGAAAAGTTGACTATGTTTGTATTTTCGTTTTTTTTTTTGTTTTTCGAAACTTATTTTTGCCTCCCAATGGTCTAATATTTACCTATACATTATATATTTTTTTCGTGACCAAAAGTAATAGTAATTGGATCTTATACCACATAAAATTAACTCATCAAGATTACTCATTCACTGTGTAACATATCTTTAAATTTTAATAATTCCAATTCCTTCCACAGTGTAGTTATATTTACCGAAGAAAAAACGTATATTTAATATGTTTAACATGTTAATATTGGTCCTCACAAATTCATATTTACGTAAACATGCGAATATGTGCGTACTACGAACGGGTTATTCTTTTATTTGTTTCGACTTGTCTGTATCGCTCTGCTACCTTTCCGCATATTGCATTGTTTTAATGTTTCAGTCTCAGGCTACTCCACGTATTAATAGCGTACAGTGCGTCTATTAATTTTGTGTTGCTATCGTTTACGTAGTTTTTGTTATATTTGTTAGTTAAGGGCAATACTAGAGAAAGTAATTACTATGTCATTACCAAGAAAAGTCAGGTTTAAGAACAAGAAGTGCCATGGATTGCCCCGTGTTCGGACAATCCTCGCAACTACCCTAAAATGTGTTGCCAACTTATGAACAAGTAATGAAATTTTGTGCGTGGATTAGTTAAGTTCAATAAGAAAATTACTCAAAAGGGGCCTACATTTTCTAAAATATTAAACTAGGTGGAGGTTAAGGTCGATAAAATTGGACATAAAGCATCTATTCCTATAGTTTCCAGTTTCCCACTCCTGAACTTTACAGCTTTTGCAAGCGTACCATGTCTTTTAAGGACATACAAAACAGTGAAACTTACCAGTCCAAGATTAAATGTTTTAGAGAGGAAGGAAAAAAAATCCCTTTCTGATATTGCAGCGTGCAAATGTAATTTACTTTTTACATCCTACATTTGTGACAAATCCTGCAAAATTGTTACGGCTCAAAATTCATGTATATATACTGAGATGCTTTTAACAAATAAATAAATATAATAGTAAGTATTGACTTTCAACTTTCAGTTAAATTAAATTGATAATTTAAATAAAATCTTTTAAAAAACATTTCAAATACTACTTTTGAATAGAAGTTTCTTTTAATGATAGAATGTCCATTCATTACGGTCTGCGAGTAAACTGGAATAAAAAGATACCTTAATAATTCCACTGCTGAAGTAATTGTTATCATTTTCAATTTTCTCTATTATATATTCTCATTGTTTTCTTGAATAGTTTGTAGGTTAGTTAAATGGTTTCAGGGTCATTTTCTTTTGTTTATTTACATTTATAATGACATTAACTCATTCACATAAGACAGGTGATTGTATAATTTCAAATATTAAATAATTAAAACCCCAGATAGTCTGGATATTTTTGGAACTAAGTAGGTGATTGTGACAAATCGGACAAAGATATTTTAAGTTACCTGACACATAATTTAAGTTATTCGTGCATTATTTCCTATCATTACTTTTCTGGTACACCTTCAAGAAGCCTGGGCTTTTGACGAACTTTTCATTATGATTCATGTGCTAGAAAAAAGGTTAATTGAAAACAAAGGTAAATTAAGTAGGCATGACTTTTAATTTAAGTATAGAACTCACAACAAATAAGGCCTTATTTTAACTTCAGGTAACATACAATCTCATTCATCAATAATTTGCTTTTCCTAATATTCGATTTTGTAATTTCAGGCCTTCTTTTTCCTTTTTACTTCTTCCATCGCTGATTATTTTACAATCTCGTGTTGGAACTGTTCTTGTTTCTGGACATTATTTGGGGACTGGAGTTAGTTATTTTTGTGGAACGTTTTGTTGAATACTTTCCATGTAGAGCCCAAGACTTAACTTCCCATACTACAGTTATCTGAAACAGGCCAAACGACGATATTTAGGACTTATAACTTAAGTCATTAGGACGTACGCTTACTAGTTGAGACAAATAGGCGGTTTTGACACGAACACCATCTGAAGAAGACGTCGAGTCAAGCCATGGCATACGTATGTATTAATTTTACTCCTAGGTAAGGTTATTCTAGTTTAGTAAAATAACGGCTGCTAAAACAACTCCTAGGATTGAACCTAGAACTTCTTTATCCTCAGTGTTTGAGATAACCTGGAAAATTGTGTACGGAGTGGCCCAAAAGTCTGGAAACGGCCAATTATCTCGTAAATTGCTAGTCCTAATTGTACAAAATTTGGGGTACACCTATTTTGGGATACGGAGATTCCAGATTTTATATTTGCAATGTTGCCAGATTTTCCGTTTCTCTTATATTATTAGACACTTTGGTTTTTTAAATTGATCACCCTGTATATTAAATCATTATTGGAATCTCCTATTCAATACGAGTTTAACCATATGCAACACTTATGAGTTTATGTAGTCTGGAAGGTCTTAAGTAAATAAAACAATCATGGAGAAATGTGGTAAAAGCACTCTATCATCGATTAGGGTACTGTCAACTCACAAATGAAGCACATTTTGAACACTTGATAAAGTAACCATTATGTTAAAAATGATGTAATCTTTCAATTGTTACGTTTTAATGTAGTTGAAAATAGTTTGTATTAAAAAATTTATGAGACAATTAGGCGTTGCTAGAATTCTGTTTTATTTAAGACCTTCTATACTACATAAAATCATAAGTGTTACATATGGTTGAACTCGTATTGAAAAGGAGATTCCAATAATGACTTAATATACAGGGTGATCAATTTGAAAAACCAGTGACTAATAATATAAGAGAAACGGAAAATCTGGCACCATTGCAAATATCAAATCTGGAATCTCCGTATCCCAAAATAGGTGTACCCCAAATTTTGTACAATTAGGACTAACAATTTACGAGATAATTGGCCGTTTCCAGACTTTTGGGCCACTCTGTATATTTTTACCAAAGTTTTTATTTTAATCGGTTGTATATATTTAAACCACTATTGGTTGCTACTTAAATATTGATTTAAATATACATTTTCGTAAAACTACGTATTGTTTTCCCATTTATAATGAAGTCCAAAATAAACATATTTTATTTAAACTTCTTTGCTTTGACAGAACTGGCCTTTGCCTAAGTTGGTCTAATAGGTAAGTATAGGTACTGAGCTATAACGTTTAAAATAATTTCATTTTTAAAAGTGGGATAAGTATCTCCAAAGGGTTATTTTGCTCAAGTAGGTCTTGGCAAAGTTATACCAGCAGAACGCGAATTCTCATTACAGGGTCGAAAAAAAAGAGCAATAGGCAGCGTCTATGTAAAAAACTAAAAAACTTATACAGAAAGAAAAACGGCATAATCAAGGAACATCATGAAATCTTAAGTACCCAATGTAACCCGTAAGAAAAACTGCCAATTCTGAAGCTATATTTGACTGCGGCTAGTCTTCAAATATTTGTTCTGACAAGAAAATTAAGTTTAAAGAGGTAGTTCCTACACCTTCAACTTTCAAATGTCTTGAAAAAATAAGCAGGTGCGAATTCAGCTTTTATCATTTGCAAAAACACGCGATAGACACGGCCTATCGGATAAATCTGCAGCTGCACTTGCATCCACTGTTTTACATGATATAAGAATTGTAACCCCAAGATCCATCTAAAATTATTGACAGAAGTAAAGTCAGAAGGGGTAGACAAAAAAATCGTTCTATTCTGCTACTTCAAGAACGTTTGGAAATAAAAACACATGGTTTGTATTTTGACGGGCGCAAAGATAAAACCCTAACCCAAGTAAAGAAGCGAAATAATTTTTATCGGAAATAGTAGTAGAAGAGTATATATAGTTCTCGTACGAAATCCATCGGACATGTTTCACCGTCCTCTGGTACATCTCATAAAGGGGTCGGCATAAGTCAGGCAACAAATTTGCATAAAAAATGCAGCGTCAAAATGAATTTATTCGAAGAAATTACAAAAAGGATTCGATAAAGTATTCAAATAGATGCCCATTTTGATCAATGCATTTACGGCAACGTTTCGCAATGGAGAGATAGATCAGGCGAAGCATGTAAGGTATCCGTGAAAATTTTAAAATTCTTCTTCAATTGCAGTTCAGAGCTCGGAAAGGGTGCGTGGTCCTCTTGCAAAAAGGCGATCCTTGAGAAGGCACCACATGAAGAAATCGCAGGGTGTCAGGTCACAGGACCGTGCGGGCTACTCAAATATTCCTCGTCTGCCTATTCATTCTCCAAAATAATCATTAAGGAACTTCCACACATATAACGGGTAGTGCGGAGAAGCTCCATCCTGCATAAAATGACGGATGTTGGTGATTGTTGGATCGTTGTCCATTTGCATTCGTAAATTTTCGAGCATGCATTTCCAGATAACTTTGGCCAGACTTATGTCGATTTTTCGGGCGTTGCCAGACTTATGCCGACCCCTGTAGTACTAAAGCAAGTAACGTATGATTGCTTAAAAATAATTTCATTAAGACTAAACATCCAGAAGCGATTGGTTGTAATGGAACCATTGTGAATACAGGAATTAGGGGCGGTGTACTAAGAGTACTGGAAGAACATTTTAAAAAACCTCTTCAGTGGTTTGTATGTATGCTACATGCAAACGAACCTCCCCTGCGCCATATCTTTTACCATTTAGATGGAATAACCTCTGGGCCTCGTTGATTTGCAGGTTCTATTGGTAAGTAGTTGGAAGCTTGTGAGAAACAGCCATTAGCTGCGTTTAAACCCAATAAGGGCAATTTATTTGTAATACCCAAATATATTGTGAAGGGTTTTAGCGCGGATTAGAAATATCTTTTGAAAATATGTCAAGCTATTTTGTGTAGCCTATGTATTTCAAGTATTCCAAATTGATATCCAGGAAAACTAGCACACTTAAGGTGGGTTACCACAGCCAAGCGCGCCACCTTCTATTAAATGTATCCTGAAAAAATCCATTGCAAAGTTTGAAGACGCTAATAGAATATATTATGAATGTTTACGCTCCCATGTGGTTTGATATAAAATTTCATATCTTGCAAAGACGGTGCAAAACATCTTTGTTGCATCATTCAGTTGTCTCGTTACATAAACAAGTAATTAAAAGATGTTGATTCTGTATTTCAATGAAATGGATTATGTGGTCACCTTGAAAATATTCTTGGTGGTATGATATTGGATGATGAGGTCTAAATTCAAGAACTAAATTCCCACTAAAGATCTACGAGAACTTATTAACTACACTGACGTACTTACAGTAAATTTTGAAAAGTATCCTTGTCTCACACAGTGTGTTCGACGGTGTGTGAAACTCGTTAAAGAAAGTTTCTGCAGCAGTTTGCGGCGCCGATGCAAGAAATAGTTTTTTTAAGGGCACGAGGTAATTCCAAAGAATCATGCCGTACTTAAATATTAATTCGGAATACTTCTTAAATAAGTACACAATAAATAAAAACACCTATATCATTAGTTTTGAAATGTTGATACAATATAATAGGGTGTCCTCAAATCTGGTATTTTTTTATTAAGCTTTATTATCCTACATTAAAACCAAACGAAGACAAGCTTATTTTAGTACACTCTGAGTATGGTTAGTGATGTATAATATGCTAGGTTGTTTTATTTTGAGTGTCAAAAGTATGAAATTTAAGTCTAATAATATGTTAAAAACCTATAATAATCATAACTTAAAAGATACACATATTCAAAAATGTTGCAAAAAATCTATCATTACCGGGTATCTATTATATCTGCAATTAAAACATGTGGTATTGCGGTCCGATATACTATAATGTGTGATAAATTAAACTATTTTATTTAATACAAATCACAAATTCTACTTAAATGGAGAATTTGTCTAGAAAATGAAGGCTAAACGGTGACAGTGGTTGGTGCACTGGTCAGTTTAAAAGATAGTTTTTTGTGGTAAAGTGGTGTACAGAATAATGAAGGAAATACCGGCTGTTTTACAGTACAAACAAATCTTTATCCTTCTTTGTCGGTTATACGTAGGTAGGGTTAGATTTGACCCAGTATATGGCGGTCTCTAACATCTATTGCACTCTCCTGCTTTCCCCATATTTTTAGAATAGTTCTGGGTCTGGTTAGTTTTAATAAGTTCTCTACCAAGTGTTCCTGGGGCCTTCTTTCCAGTTCTGGGCTAAAAAGTGTAAGACGCCGCTAAGTAAGATATTTGCATTCAAAGATAACATGGTATGAGGTGGTGGGATCATTACGTAATCCCTTAACATGAAGGTGTTTCAGTAAGCAATGTCCAGTTAGTAATCCTACAACGGTGGATATCTGAGGCCTTGCGAGCTGTAGTACCACAGCAGCCATGCGTATGTTTAGTCTCATTAGCATGGGCTTACTAATTCTGTGTCTTCGTATCTGTTTCCAAATATTTTGCTATTTTGTGGCTATCCACCTGTTCATTGTCTGTCGAATAAAGGTTTTGCTCATCCTAAATAGGTTTAGGTCTTGTGAATGATAGTTCTAATTCTTTTCCGATGATCCTTTTCATTTTCTTAGTTATATTTATGTCCTGGTACCCATGCTAATTGTACCTTATGTAGGTTGCTACATAAGGTAAAATTAACATGAGTACCAGGACATAAAGGTAACTAAGGAAAGTTGCTAGATCATTTAGTATTCCAAGTCAGTTACAGACCAATTTGACTTGATTATGTTTGAACGAAGGGCCTATAAGTCTACTTGGATCTCTGAGAGAATTAAGATAATTTGTTTTTTGTACCTACCTTCTTAATTTCTCTCGTACATACAATTTGATTGCATGTATTTCAGTCTGAAATAAAGTGATATGTTTTCCCAGTGGGACGATAATGTTGCATTTAGGTTTTACTCCATGTGCGCCAGAGCCTATTCCTTTGTTTGTTTTATACCATATGAGACCGCAAAGGAAGCTATTTTCCTCATTTCAGTTGCAGTTGACCTGGAAGAGTCTGTTGAAGGTTAGACAGGGTGTCATATGATCTGTCCTATGTTTAATGTAGGATCATTTACCTCATATGTTATTCTGGTTCTGGTATGTTTTATGTCTCAGTGGGTTCCAGTTGTTGGAGATGGTCAACTTGTATGAACTCATTCTGGCCTCCCACCATAATGACTTGGTCAAGGGTGGGAGGTTTCTATAGAGGCTGTCGGTGTACTTAACAGTGCTTCTGTAATACAAAGGCATGCCAGCTTCTATACTCCTCATAAATTATCATGGGTCTTATGATTGCTGAATATAGTCAGTGACCATCTTCAGTTTTAATCTCATGTTTTCCCAAATGCCCGTATCCCTACAATGAGAGACATTTGACGTTTGGTTCCAAATTAGTTTGCTATTTATGATTAGACCCAGATATTTTACATGGTACGTTCTTTTTAGCTTCTCTCCAAATAAGATCGGAGTTTCTAAGACATCCAACTTTGTTTTCCGGGCAACGATTATGAGTTTTGCCTTGTCAGGGTTTTAAAAGAGGTTTTCCGTTATAAACCAGATTTCTGTCAGCATGAGTTTGAAGACTGTTGTTTGGTTTTTCCCTTGGACAATGATGACTGTCACCGGCGTATCATTGGTCTTACAGTATTCTCAAGAGTTCATCTACTAGTTAGTTCCACAGTAAAGGAGACTCTACCTCTGAACATTTGTGCCTGAACTTTTGTCCACATAACATGTCTTCTATACACCAGAAGGTGGTGTCTTCTATTCCTTGTTTGCGAGCGGTAGCTACCATTAATTTATATTATGTTAGGTATATGGTATTATTGCACTGCGACCTAAAAGATCTATTGCCACCTCTTATATCGCTAACGCATCGAAAAGTAGTCTCTATGTCTATAAAGACCCTTCCAATCCTATATTTTCAAGAAAGTGTAGGATTTGGAGTAGGTTTAAGTTAGGAAGATCGACATCTTCTATTGAGTATGCTCCTAAGTATAATGCCCTCGGATTCTGGAATGCTACACATTCAATCAGAACGTGAATGGAGGTTTTATTCCTCTCCTCACAGAATCTGCCCTTAATATCTTCTTCTACTACTTTTAGTTTACTAAGGTGTCTTTCAAGTCGGTAATGTCCGGTAAGGATCCCTGTTACAATGCGTAGCCTCTTCTTGCCTAGGCTGATACAGGCTCCGATATTTCCTGGTTATATTCACCCACTGGTTTAAAGAAAGTATTATCAAAAGCTCTTTCTATGTCAAAAAATACTCCTAGGACTATTTATTGGCTACTGGCTCTTAAACAGAAATCTTGTAAGTTAAGAATGTCTAGCTCATTACGTATGTATATAAATATGCTAGTGTTTCCACATTAGGTATAGTATATTACCTTATCTTTAGTTTGTCCGTTCATGTCCTTATTGATAATGGTACGTGCAAGGATTGCTAAGGCGGCATTGCAGTGCTTCAGATTAACTTGCACTATTCTAAGCATCAAGGTTCTTCTTTTATCTATGCACTTTGAAGATTGCCTGGTTTTAGTTTAAGTACTGTTTTAACTGCAGGTTTTCTAAAGACTTCAGAGAGCCGTCGCCAATCAATAGAACAATGGTTTGACCTTTGACCGTTGTCTCTCACTTGCCTAAGAACAACTTGTCACTGTTTCAGACGAAGTCAATTCACCTGAAATTTCTTCGCTTTTCCTTGTCTCTGTTTGTCATTTTTTAAGGGATTCTTCTTCTAGTATTTCCCTTCATTTTGTTAACCGACTTTAAAAAAGGAGGAGGTTATCAATTCGTCGCGATATTTTTTTTTTTTTAATGTATGTTCATCGATTATTCTTTAACACGGTGTCCGATTTCAATGATTCTTTTTTTGTTAGAAAGGGGGTACTGCAGGGGTGGTCCCATATAAATTTAGTCAAAATATAATAATTGGGTCCATGAGAAAATCCTCAAACTCTTCATTTTTTATGTATGTTTAGCGATAATGCTTTACCACCTTGTCCGATTTATATGATTCTTTTTTTGTTAGAAAGGGGCTACTTCAGGGGTGGTCCCATATAAATTTGGTCAAAATCTAAAAGTTGGGTCCATGAGAAAATCCTCAAACTCTTCATTTTTATGTATGTTTAGCGATAATGCTTTACCACCTTGTCCGATTTATATGATTCTTTTTTTGTTAGAAAGGGGCTACTTCAGGGGTGGTCCCATATAAATTTGGTCAAAATCTAAAAGTTGGGTCCATGAGAAAATCCTCAAACTCTTCATTTTTATGTATGTTTAGCGATAATGCTTTACCACCTTGTCCGATTTATATGCTTCTTTTTTTGTTAGTAAGGGGGTACCTCAGGGGTGATCCCATATAAATTTGGTTAAGATGTGGTGATGACATCTGCACGTTTTTGAAGTTGGTTTTTTTTTATTTTTAATTTACACTTGTTGTATGTTTTAATCCATATTCATCCTACAAGTAGTAAGAAAAGTAAATGTCCATCCTGTCAGAGCCAGTGTTGCCAGAATATATTTTTGTAATGTACCAGATTTATCTAAAAAATGTACCAGATTTCATAAAAATGTACTAGATTCTATAAAATTACCAGATTTTTCTAATTATGAAGTATGGTCATTAAAGAGCAAAAAAAGGTTTATAGATAACACGAACACAACAATTTTAAACCTCTCGATAAATTTCTGACAATAGGTTTGTTCCCGAAGCGAGTTCCTAACATATTGAGTATGCGCAGTAAAAAATAACTGTTCCAGCATAGCTAAGTTCCAAACAAATTGAACTTGTTTGGCATTTCCGCAAGATTAAAAACTTGTTCATAACGTGTTTGTAACTAGTTTTAGTAGTTCCTAAATAAAATACGAACTTTTACTTTCGCGCATGCGTGCTTATTTAAAATAATTTTTCTTTTCTTCCTTTGTTTTTAATTGGATTTTAAGTTAGTTTTGTGAGTGCCTATTATCTTTAATTTTGATTAAAATCTTATATAGCGTTGTAACAGCAAAAAATATAATAAGGAGGGTAGTTTTTGTTTGTGCGATTTTGAATTGATCATAAAGTACATCCTCATTATCTTCTTTTCTTAAAAAATATAATCGAATGATCTATATTTAGTTAAAACAGCAACATTATTTTTTTTAACGTTCCAGCACACATTTATTTAGAACTCATTCCGAACATTATTCCGCTCACGCATGCATATCAGATAATGTTTGTAACAAGTTTGGAACTCGCTTCGGGAACAAACCTACTATTTTATCTCTCGACCAGTTTTTGAATAAGATTTTAATACCTTTTGATACTCTTTTATCTTAAACAGTTTTTAAATTTTTTTTATCTCTTGAGCTATTTTGAAACAATATTTTATCTCTCGATAAATTTCTAACAATATTCTATCTTTCGAGCAATTTTTAACAACTTTTTTTTATCCCTCGAGCAATGTTTGTACAATTTTTAACAGCCTTTTTTACCTTTCAAGCTATACTTGAACAATATTTGATCTCTCGTGCAATTTTTGAGCAAAATTTTAACAATTTCTAACACTAATTCATCTCTCGAGCAATTTTTAAAAAAGATTTTAATACCTTTTGATATTATTTTATCTCTCGAACAGTTTTTAAATCTTTTTTTATCTCTTGGGCTATTTTTAAACAATATTTTATTTCTCAATAAATTTCTAACAGTATTCTATCTCTCGAGCAATTTTTAACAACTTTTTTTATCTCGAGCAATGTTTGTACAATTTTTAACACTATTTAATCACTTGAACAATTTTTAAAAGCCTTTTTTTTACCTTTCAAACCTTTTTTTACCTTTCAAGCCATTTTTGAACAATACTTGATGTCTCGTGCAATTTTTGAGCAACATTTTAACAATTTCTAACACTATTCTATCTCTCGAACAATTTTTGAAAAAGATTTTAATACCTTTTGATATTATTTTATCTCTCGAACAGTTTTTAAATCTTTTTTTATCTCTTGAGCTATTTTTAAACAATATTTTATCTCTCAATAAATTTCTAACAGTATTCTATCTCTCGAGCAATTTTTACCAACTTTTTTTATCCCTCGAGCAATGTTTGTACAATTTTTAACACTAATCACTAGAGCAAGCTATTTTTGAACACTATTTTATCTCTCGAGCAATTTTTATTAACATTTTTTATCTTTTTAACAATTTTTAAACAATGTTTTATCTTTCGAGAAATGTTTAACAGTATTTTTTAATTCTCGAGTAATTTTTGAATAAGATTTTAATAACTTATAATACTATTTTATCTCTCGAACTATTTTATCTCTCAAATAGTTTTTAAACTTTTTTTTATCTCTTGAGCTATATTTAAACAATATTTTATCTTTCGATAAATTTATAACATTATTCTATCTCTCGAGCAATTTTTAACAACTTTTTTATCTCTTTAGCAAACTGCACAATATTTTAACTCTAGACAAATTTATAAAAATATTTTAACTCTCGATAAATTTTTAACATTGTTTTTTATCTCGAGCAATGTGTACAATATTTTATCTCTTGAGCATGTTCTAATAGTATTTTATCGTTCGAGGAATTTTTAAACAATATTTTATCCCTCATTAAATTTCTAATAGTATTTTTATCCCTAGAGAAATTTTTGAACAATACTTTACCCTTCAAGCAATTTCTAATACTATTTTATACTTCGGCCAATTTTTTACCTCTCAAGCCATTTTTGAACAATATTTGATCTCGTGCAATTTTTAAACAATGTTTAATCTCTCGAGAAATGTCTACTATTTTATCTCTGAAGTAATTTTTAACAACTATTTTGATTTCTCTTGCAATTTTTGACCAATATATTTTACACTTCAAATGGAAACATACCTACGCTGAAAAAGTACTAGATTTTGTTTCGAGTGTACTAGAGTACCAGATTCTCAGAGAATGTACTAGATCTAGTACAATTGTACTAGACTGGCAACACTGGTCAGAGCCCTTCGTGACCGGGTTTCGTCAAGTGCCCCCAGAGGAACGTTCATCACCGCTTTTCCAGCCGTCTAACAACTTTGTTGTTATATAATTTTTTATAATACTCGATTTACACATAATTTCTGTAAAAAGGACCGTATTCGAGATATTTGAGAAAATGTGTAAAATTCGAATTTTAAAGAAAACTCAAAAACTGATTAAGAGAAAAACACCAAATTTAAAACTTAAGCTGTATTTTGGCCTGTGGTGAACTGATTAGAGTTTTGGCAGAGTCGGACCATCTGGGGGGTATTTTATAAGAGGTCGTTCTTATATTTTATGGAATATATCCCTTACTTACATTTGGAGATCATTCTTTAAATAAAAGTTACTTCTAATATTATTCTCTATAATTTTTGTATTTTCAAAATTTTTCTAAAATTCGACAAATTTTACAAAATGTAAATAATTCAAATTTTTAAGAAAATTGTTAAAGTTGTTTGCGATATCAATTTCTATTATTGCTGTTTTGTACATGATTTTCTAAAATGGACCGTAATGAAAAAATTTGAGGAAACGTGTAAAATTTAAATTTTTCAGTATTTTCCTCGGCAACGAATATATATTAAGCCCTGGGGCTCTGCGAAAATTAAAGAAGTACTATGAGGAGGTTCGCCACAAAAGGGAGGACCTGTTTTTTTTTAATTTTTTAAAAATGCCCTAGGGTTGCTTAATAAAAAAAAACCTCTCTAAACCAATATAAGGTTTAAAAGATATATTTTTATTATTTTAGGGCTCCGTCTAATATTTCGCTTTTCAATAGGGTTTCGTGTCAAATAAAGTTTGCTTCTCTAACAATGGGCCGAGTGAATAAAAACTTAGCTTCTGCTTTTGGTATGAAGTATAAGCTTTAGCTTTTACTAGGTAGATTTAGCGTTTGCTAATAGCATTTGCTGAAAATGAAGTGAATAACCTTTTGCTTTTACTTACTAGCAAAAGCTAGATATTTTAAGTATTTACTTAAAGTTCTTATTTGGTAAATCATCCAATAAAAATGTTTTTATACTGATAAGGCCTATATTTATATTTTTATGACTAATCAGTCGGCCGTGAAATTCTGTGGAACTGCAGGCTCAGACCTGTCGATAGACTGTATGTGTATGGACAAATTTTAACTGCCGATGTGCAAATCGACAAAGGCAAATATCGAGCACATGAATAATTTTTAAACCAGTATCAACGGGTGCTAACGGTTTACGTTCAAAATGAGTAGTGATTCAGAAAATTCCACAAGTGATTTTTTTGACGGAGGAAGTTCCTGCAAAAATTTCGTCCATCCTGAAATTAATGGAAATTTTGGAAAGCTATAATATTATATTTAATAAATCGCAAGTTCCTAAAATAAAAGAGAAAAAAGAACAAGCATACAAAGATATCCACCAAAAATATATTTTGCAAATTGGAAGGGATTTAACTGAAAAACAACTAAAAAAGAAAATCCAAAATATAAAGACCGAGTTGAAGAAAAAGACGGACAAAACTGCAACGGGAAATAAGAAAATTGTTTTAAACGCGTGGGAAAAACAACTTTTGGTGCTAATGGAAAGACAAGAAAACCCTGTTTTTCAAAAAGTACCAGGTAGGTAATAAAGTATGGCTAGAAAAACAAATAAATGGTATGAAGATGTAAAAGCAAAATTAAGTATTTTTTCGCCGAATAGTATAAATTACTGTTTTGCTGCTATTTGATCCAAAAAATTATTTGAGGAGCAATGTCGATAGGATCTGTGATGGAACAACCTCAGCCATCAACGTCCAAAACTGAAGAATTTATTCCAACTCCACCTCATGTTCGGCCTTTACCTGATAAGTCTCCAGTTACCAGAAGAACCAAATTTAAGGAAACAGACGAAACCTCAAATTTGTCCAATACAGAGCTCCAACTACTGGTATTGTTGGAACAGCTGGAACTAATAAGGGTTCAAAAGGAAAAGGAAAAAATATTGTTGGAAAAAATACAGAAAGAAAATGGAAACCAATTTGAAGAAATAGATAATTTGTTGTTCAGAAAGTTGTAAGTAAATGAATAAATTGTTTTCGTTGTTAACGTTTTTTTTTTTAATAAATTAATGAATTTAACTCAGATTAAGGTATCTACTTACATTTAAATTTAACTTAAAAAGTAATTCAAAATAATAAAAACCATAAAATATAACATTATACAGTGTGGCCCATTGAAAACTTTCTAGAAGGCATAACTGCCTGAAAAAGTTGTCGAAAAATCCTCATTCAAGTATCTTGTTTATTTAACTTATTACGTATTAATATTCATGTAGTCTTTTGATATTATATGGTATCGTACTGTAGAGTGTAAAAAATCCATTAATTTTAGTTTGTATTATATTTCAAATATCCACATTTAATTTCTAAATAAAATAATTCTTTTCCTATTGTACACTTGACCTTTTGCACCCCAAAACCCGTAGACAGCGACAAAAACCCTACAGTACTTAGTAGTACATTTAAAACTGCAATTGAAAAATTATATTTTTTATTTCTTCTCGTCTCTGTTGACCACGCTGACGGTCGTTATTCAGCTCATCATTATCTTCCACAACTTCTTCACCATTCTGATCCTCGGCGGCTACTTCTTCTTCGTCATTTGGTAATTGATCATTTAAATACTTAGCAACATTATGCAGAACCACAGCGCTGACGAATACTGACGGAATTTTGTCAATGTTCAATCGTATCTGATGTTGCAAAACAGGGAATCGACGTTTTAGTTGACCGAAACAGCGTTCTATAATAACGTGCTCTCTTTTATGTAAATTATTATACGCTATTTCTGGAGGTGTGGTCGGGTTTCTATACGGTGTTAATAGCCATGGCGTTACGCCTAAAATAAGTCCATAGTTCTGTTGACGTCTTCTCATCATACCAAAAATATTTGATCTTCTTAAAATACGACTGTCGTGCACCGAGCCAGGCCATTGAGCATCTACGGATGTAAAAATTTCTTTTTCGTCACAAGTTGCTTGCACATTTATACTACACCAGCCTCTCCTATTGATATACTCGTCACCATGTAGCGATGGCTTTATTATTGGTACATGAGTGCAATCAATTGCACCAAAAGCACAGGGAAATCTATACAACTGTGCCCATTCGTTGATTGCCTGGTCAGTCGAGTTTTCTATAGGAAATTTAATCCAAATTCCTGCCGTTTCAACTATTTTTGGTAAAACGTGAGATATCGTTTTACATATTGTTGTTCTATGAACTCCTTCTTCTTTTCTGATCCCTATTTGAAATCCAGGATCACTTAGAAATCGCAAACTATTTGCATTTGTTTTTCTGGACTCAATGCACCACCTCTAGTCTCCACTTTTGGCTCCAAAAAATGGTTAGCTATCCACTCATCATTTTCTTCACTAAATTTATACAGACCGTGGTATTCTTCGGCACGATTTTTCTTTCGGGATAAAATTTTACAGATCTTATATTCATAAATGCAGCCATTTCTGCCAAACTGTTTAACAATACTAAATTTTTAAGCCAGGGTCTAACAAGCTTGCAAAAATGTAAGCTTTTCCTTAATATTCTTGGTAATTGCTTCCTTTTATTCACACCATTATTAGACAATGCTAAAAACTTTAGCTTTTGCTAATTGTATTTTTAGTAAAAGCTACTACTTATTTTTATTCACTGCAAACTAAGAATTTGCTAGGAAAATGTAAGTTTTAGCTTTTACTGAATTTTTATTCACACTGCCCAATTACAACAGAGGTGATACAAAATAACCAGAAAAAGCCTCTAATAACTAGATAAGAAAGTCATGTGTTGGACCCATCAGATTCATGTAATTGTATAAATAAATGTTCATATATAAAAAAAAACAAATAAATTTAATTAATTTAAAATAAAAATAAATGATAAAACAGTTGTTTAAACAGATAAATTATAAAGAAGGCATTAAAAAGAGTACGACATAAATTACCTTCGAATATAGTCATCTGCGGTTATGAATACTCGTATCAAGAAAATATCAAGGAGCATTACAAACGAATTACTGTAGTAGTGATTCCGGTTTTAAGTAGATGATTTTAAGAAACTGAAGATTACCGCTTTAGTGCATTGTTGCCGTTGTCGTTGTCGAACTATCATTGAATATTCAGTCTTGAAAAGAGGCATTATTTTTTTTTCTCCGATTCTCGTACTATTACAACAAATTTAAATAAAAATAAATGTAATAAAATAATTAATTCGGTTAAACAAAAATTTATTATTTAATTAAAAATTATTAATAGCGTAAATCCATATTGATTCCTAGATTCAAACTAGTTTTAAAATGCCGATTAATAATTTGAGGTGGCAACCACGCTAATGCGCTTGGATTAGCTAATGTCTGATTGATATATTCATTATGTTGAGCTGTGATGAATGAATTATGAACTCTCTCTTTTCATTAACTACAACTAGTTACCTGCCAGCCTAACAACATATATCAGGTTATCATCAAATTAAGGTATAGTGATTTGATTATGGAATCATTTAAATTATTTTAATTTATGTTTATAGAAAATGCTTTTCCTATGTTTATTTATAAAATTCGAGAGATGCTAAATTGGTGGCTCCCACGTTATTGAGACTGGGGACCCAAGAGCAAGCTCGTGCCATAGAAAAAAAATTAAGAATCGATTTGGTTTTGATGTCAAGATCGAAAGACATTTAAGACTTGAATTTTACGGTTTGTAAAGCACTAACGTTAATAAAGCTAAATCGCGTAGGTGATCTTTATATTGCTAGCCCTGCTTTTTAAGAATCATTCCATGTCTTCTTTTGATAAGTTAAAATATTTAGCCACTTTTTCTCTTAAGTCTATACATGTAAACATATTTGGTACTTTAATTTCTTACGACTGTGTTATAATATTTGCCCTATTTACACCTTAAGCTTGTCTATGTAAAAATAACTGGTCCCTTTATCCCTTAAGTCTCACTTATCGAAATATTTTGTTTGTTCCTTTACCACTTACGCCTGTCTAAATAAAAATATGTAGATAGGCCATTTAACCCTTAAGCATGTCTCTGTGAAATATATCAAACAGTAGAAACTTGTGAGGTATATAGACTAAAACACAATGAGTGTAATATAGTGCCCTGAGGTGCGCCAGAAGTGACCTTCAGTAAAGAAGAATAAATATTGTTACGCAGCACCCTGTAGCGTGCTGCGGTTGTCATAAGTAAAGGTACGAGTAAATAAAGAAGATAGAATAATCCAGAAATGTCTCGAAATGTCATTCCTTGTCAAAGAAAAGTCCGGATTGTTCGAGAAGGGTCAAGCAAGCTATATAAGGATGATCCTGACGTCAGAGTTCAGTTTTATGATAGACGTTATCCGTTAAAGTTATCAGTTGTGTAATTATTGTTAAAGTTGAGTTAAAATAAAATGAGATACCAAAAACCTGTGTAACATTGGTGACAGCGGTGGGATACAAAGTAAAAGTTTATGGTAAATACTAGATCCACTGAGTACGAAACAGGCATGGATACTTCAGGCCCACCAGCATGGTTTTTGAAGATGGAACAGGAAAAGGAAAGGCGTAGGAAGAAAGAAGAGGAGGAAAAGGAAAGGTGTAGGAAGGAAAAAGAGGAGGAAAAGGAAAGGCGAGGAAGGAAGAAGAGGAGGAAAAGGGAAAGCGTAGGAAGGAAGAAGAGGAGGAAAAGGAAAGGCGAGAAGAGGAGAAGGAAAGACGCAGGATGGATGAAGAAAAAGAGAAGGACGAGAGGCGTAGAAAAACTGAGGTAGAAATTATAAATGCTTTGCTACAAATCCAGGAAACCTTTAAGCAAGCGGTTGGTCAGCTTAAAATTAGAGTAGGTTTGTTAGAGCATTTAAAAACTAATGTAGAACAGCAGCAAGAGCGTTGAAACACTAAATTAGAACAACAACGAGATAATTTAAAACAACAGGTAAAGGCTAGAGTACAGTTCGAAAGGCAAATTAGAACTAAGCTAGTTGAGTTAGAAAGAAAAATTCGTAGCCTAGCTTCGATAAGCAACAGAGAAGCTGAAAACACTACCTCGTCCTCATCTGTAATCGAACCAAGCCACATTCAACACCCAGTTTCACAATTCCATTCTAGCAATATCATTAAGCCACCCACGTTTGACAATCAGACAACATGGGAAACGTATCGCCTCCAATTTGAAGCTGCAGCTAGAGCCAATGGCTGGACTGAAAAGAACAAGGCGGGTGCATTGATAGTGTCGCTGCGAGGACAAGCAGCAACCGTTTTACAGTTACTCCCTCAAGAAGAATCCAGTTATTCATCTCTCGTCCAAGCCTTGGAGACAAGATATGGCCAGTAGCATTTGAAACGGGTATTTCAAAGCCAGCTAAAGATTCGTAGTCAGAAACATAATGAGAGTCTACAAGAATTCGGGGCTGACATAAGAAGATTGATTCATCTGGCCTATCCACAGGCACCCAAAGATTTCCAGGAACAAATCGGAATAGAGGCGTTCATTTATGGACTACAAGATGAGGAAATGCAGCAAGTCCTTCGTCTATAACATCACAAGACGCTGAAGGAGAAACTGATTGCAGCCCAGGAATATGAAGCGGTAAAACTCATATCCAGATCTTCACGCGCAAAAATGAGAGAAATTAAATCCCAGGAAAGTGAGGACCCCAATGCTAATGCTAGTCCCCAACCTACCCTCTCGCAAATATTAAATATCCTGCAAAATATACAACGAAATAGTCAGAATAAGAACAGAAGATGCTTCAATTGCAGAAGAACCGGGCACCTTCAAAGAACCTGTAGAAGGAGAGCTCGTTCTATAAATAGAGAATCAGGGAATGAGGCTGGAAAGTCACAAAGATCAATCTTCCGAAGTCCAACAAGAAATAGTCACAGCAGCTATGCGTCCCGAAGTAGCCAATCACCCACACCGAGCCGGTTTTCTAGCAATAACCAGGAAGTAGAGCATCGTAGAGGCCATCTGTATAGCAACGCAGACATTTTCTCCAGGCGACCCTGTTAAGAACGAGAATGCCAGTACAGTAAGGGGCTCGGAGAATGGGAGGAACCAGTTGATAAAGTTACCCTTCGGGCAACCACTATCAAGCCAGAGGGCAGCGAAGATGAAATCACCCTTGAAAGTCTAAAACAGGGACAGAAGAAAGACAATGACTTAAAAGTTGTCCGAGAATGGCTCAAAAATAAAGTCACACCTACTGCAAGAGATAGCCAAATACAGTAGAACTATAAAAGGCTACTGGACCCAGTGGGATTCCCTGTATCTTCACGATGGCCTATTGCACCGGAAGTGGGAGAGCCCCGATGGAGTACATGTAGTCCGCCAAGTGATATTGCCGAGGTCACAGGTGAGAAATGAATTGGAGGAGCTTCATAACAGCCGTTCAGAAGGACACTTTGATACTAAAAGGACATTGGCACGAGTTCGAGAAAGATTTTATTGGGTCAATTGCCGACGGGATGTAGCGGATTGGTGCAAAAGATGTGATATATGCAATGGCAGGACAAAGGTCTATGGATTCGCTCGGGAACGATTGAAAGCTCACACCGATAAAGCAGAAGCTAGAATCGACAGGCGTGCCACAGATACACATTTTGAGAGGGGCGACAAGGTATGGCGGTGCAATCCCAAGCAGCGAGAAGGACTTTGTCAGAAATCGCAACGGAACTGGCGAGGCCTCTACTCTGTCCTTAAGGAAAATCAACGACCTGATCTGCCCCATTCAACTATCAGCGGGAGGTTACCAACGTAGTTCACAGTGGAAATATATCCCCATACCATGGATCAGATCCTCCCCATTGGCTCCAACCAGGTCCCAGTAATCAAGTTATTCGGGGCGAATAACTAAAGAGGAGGGAGCAATGTTACGCAGCACCCTGTAGCGTGCTGCGGTCGTCATAAGTAAAGGTACGAGTAAATAAAGAAGATAGAATAATCCAGAAATGTCTCGAAATGTCATTCCTTGTCAAAAAAAGTCCAAATTGTTCGAGAAGGGTCAAGCAAGCTATATAAGGATGATTCTGACGTCAGAGTTCAGTTTTATGATAGACGTTATCTGTTAAAGTTATCAGTTGTATAATTATTGTTAAAGTTGAGTTAAAATAAATTGAGATACCAAAATCCTGTGTAACAATGTTATCTATTTGCACTATTTGGTTTCTTTGATGAAAGTATGATTTCAAAAAATCGTTTTACCTTTTTCGTTTATTTAGTAAAAGTAAGTCGAATTTAATGCCTAGTAATTTAAGCTGCTAAAAGTGCACGTTATATCCAAGTAAATATTTTTACGTTTGGGGTGCAGGATGGTCTTGATAATTAGTAGGAGGCTTCTTGAGATTTGTTTCCGAATTTTCAAATTACTTACAACTTACTTCAGATAATTCTGATTTTTCGGATTCCGATTTGCGATATACGGTTTATTAAATTCACAATTTTGGTAATTAAATGAGTCTGACAAGGTTTTCGCATTAGCCAGATTGTATCATATTACAGGTTATTATTGGATACATTTTAATGGGTGCAAAAATGAGGGAAAATTTTTTTGATGAACATTTTTCAGGTTTTCATCTGCCATATATATTATCCAACTCACAGATTAGCTAGCCATTTTTTTTACTTAACTTTGGTATACTTCCTACTACTAGAACTATGTTTATCACTGGAATAAAAAGTGCCGTATTTTCGTATGTTCTGGCGCATTTTCCGCCTCAACCCATCGGCGGGATTCGAACCTGAGACCCTCTCATTTCAAAGTCATGACTCTAACCACTAAGCCAATTCACCTCCTTTTAATATTATTATTATGATTATTAATATTATTATAATACTTGAACATATAACATTTTTGGTTCAATATATAGTTATTGTTTTTTGTCTAATTAGTTTAATATTTTGCTGAACTATATTTTTAACTTAAGCAATTTTCTCTTATTATTAAAATATTTTATGAGAGCCTCGTAAGTTAAATTTTTCTTGTACACTTTATGTGTATTACATTACGTTAGGTTGGTATTACGAAAGTTACCCAAATAATATTGTATGCCTTGTAACTTCCACAAAGTCCCAAAAATAGCAAGAGAACCTGAAGAAACACACTAAAACAGGTTTTATTTTAATTAAATAAATTATTTATCAGCTTTGAATTAAAATTTAGTTTATAGAACATTCCATTTATATAATTCCGCGATGATTTTTGCTAATAAGTTCATTAACACTTTCAGTTTCAAATAGGTATATATAAATATGTAGGAGGCAGTTTAAAAACAATCTAATTAGACGTGTTAAATATTATCAAGAATTTATTTTAAAATGTATTAAAAAACTTCATACTCTGAATGCCTGAGTTGAAAAAGTAGTCTGAAATATAATACCTATATTACGACTGCAATAAGAGTTACAATATCGATTTAAATTAAGTCCGGTTTATACGAGGGCCTTTTAAAATGTTTGAATGTCGTTCAGATGATAGAAAGTGATAACCTGAAATGCAAAATATTAGAGGACTAGCTAAAATTACATTTTTTTTATCTGAACAAACGTCATTAATAGATTTCAATATATTTATATAGGGTCAGAGAGTTCTTAAAAGAACCATCGCCTTAACCCAACGACCATCTACTAAGCCTTAATAGGAAACACACTAAAGTACTGGTAGGTTTATTAACAGGGCATTTTAAGCTTAACAAATATACTATGTTTAATATTGGTCTGACAGAAGAGACCTTGTGTCGATTCTAGCAGGAAGAGGAGAAAACTATAAAACACGAATTGTGCTTCTGCGAAAGTTTAACAAGACTGAAATATCTTACTCTTAAAGAAAAAAACGGTCTACAAAAGAGAAAGAAACTACAAACCAAGAATTGTGCTACTGCGAAAGGCTAACAAGACTGAGATATCTTACACTTGAAGAAGAAAACCCTTCTATAAAAGAGGAAGAAACTGCAAAACAAGAATTGTGCTACTGCGAAAGTATAACAAGACTAAGATATCTTACACTTAAAGAAGGAAAACCTTCTACAAAAGACAGAAGAAGACAATTTACTCTAAACAACGATTAAAGGCTATCCAAAATAGATCTAAAAAGGTCAAGGTGGGGGAGGCCACATGGCCTACAGTCCTAATTAAATCTAACCTAATCTTGACCTCTTTAAGGTAAAAAATCTTTCCATCTACTAACATTTTTCTGCAAGTTATTAACTGAGACAGAATAACCGAGTTCACATGTTAAATATTAAGATTTCGTTATATAGGCGCTGATATAGGTGATTTCTTTTCATTTTACATTTAAAATCGGACTATTTATATCTGCAAGGTTGCATTATCACACTTAAACAAGAAACTTCTTGGTGCTTCAGCCAGTGGTAGAGAGACTCATATTGACTACAACAGCTATGGAGTCGTGGCCTAAAGTAATATATGCTGCAGATGTTGGGTATTATCTCACATAAATTACAGGAGTTTTATAATCAGAATTGCACTTTATATTTGCCTTGGCGGGGGGTTAAACAGTATGTAGATAAACACGGCATCGCTAGTGTAAGGACTATATTAATTTTAGCTTGTCTGGTAATAATAGTCATATATATTCTTTTTAAAAGGTCTTTTATAAAAATTAAGCTTACTGAAACTACACTATAAATTAAAATTCTAATAATGATTGATTGTCCATTTAATAAAAAAAATATCCCAACTAAGAACAAATTTCGCAATAAGCCGTAAGCCTAACTCTGAGAAATGGGCCTTGTAAGGGACCTCCATAAAAATAGTAGAATATAAATAGCAGAAAACAAGAAACAAGGTAAATGTTCTACTAGCATTTGAAAAAGACTACCCATATCTGTTTACGGCAAGTAGCATTAGGTTATAACTTTAACTATTTAACAATTGATAGAACGTAGATATTAAAAAAAAGTAATTTTTCCCATGGGCTACAGTTCTTCTAAACATGTAAATCGTCAGACGTGTCGATATTGGGCTACGAATAATAGGAAAAAAGGATTATACTTTTTTAATAAAATCTCGATAGACTGAATCGAATGTTCTCAAACACGTGATTGCAGCAAGCAGTGTCGTAACTAACCTTTTATGCGCCAGATGCGAGCTTCAATACCTGCGCTTTTGAAAAAGCCACCGCTGAGACATTTATGCGCCCTCTGTCTGGGCACTTGAAGATGGTGCAGTCGTACACTATAATTTCTTGACGAGAAACTACTCGTACTTGGACAAAGTTTTTCCAGATATGTGTATTTGGCGAAGAGGAACAATCGGATGGCTACCTAGGTCCTGACATCTGTATTTATTTTTAACTTGGTATTTAAAAAGTAAAATATACCTAAATAGACCAAAAAATGTCACATTCTCATTGAAAATAGTTTACCAGAGCTGTTATAAATTTCTTTACATTTGCTGGATAAATGTTTAGGCACTTCAAATGTTTTTGAATCTACAGCTCACCTGACATAATCAATTAGTTATGAAAATAACTGTTTAGTAATTAAAATTACTGATTGTTTGTAAATTTTAAAGAAAATTTAATATACAAAAGATCAAATGCAAACAAATGTTGATTGATGAACCAAGTATTTTCGCTATGTCATATCGGCAACCTCGTAAAGTGTTGCCAACTATTAAAAGTAAATTTCACCTGGACGTTAAGTTTAAATCGTATTTGTTCTTAGTTTTTTTCGTGTCATTCCGTGTGTCAATAGAAATAACTAGAAATGACCTCACTGTCTTCTTATTATAAAAATAATATACCATACACTGTACAGATATCAGCTATCATCTCAAACCAATTAAACGGAATAACTGTAAACTAATAGTTTACACAAGTAATTTTTTTTAAGTTTGTAGAATCCCACTAATTACACTCGTATATTTATGAAACAATGGTATTTGTAAAAGTTGTTGTTTTTAACCAGTTATATACGCTCCTAAATAGTGCTTAGGCTTTATTGCGAAAACAGAACACGATACTCTATCAATTAACTAAGCGGGCCAAAATAAAGAACCCAATAACATAAATATAATTACCTAAAGCTTATTATACCTCAGTTAACAATAGTGTAGGCATTTACATAACATATTTCAAGAAACTGTGTTCATTTTAATTTTTTTAGATCAATATACATAAATATTTTAAACAGTAATTTAATAATGAAAAATGAATATAGAATCTAATATGAGATATCAATTCATATTTTACATTATATTTTGTTTAACCCTCGTATACAATTTCTTTTTGTGTTCGTGATGTGTGATCTTACTATTGATTTAAACTGTCATATGAAATTCAGAATTTGCCGGTTTTTGTATGTGCCTACCTTGAAAATTATCATCGAAATTACATGGTGTCGAGAAGAGTTGTACAAGAAATGTTATATTTGTTTTCATTCTCGTTCGCACGGTATAAATTTTCCTTTGGCTGTCAATCTAAAAAAATGTCTCCACGACGAGCCATGAATCAGGACTTACTTTGGTTTTATGGGTGGTTTATATAATAAATAAATCGTGTTCCCATTTTTTCACGAATTGTTTATTGGCCCATCATTTAACTGTTATAAGTTTTATTCTATAATGGAATAATCAATCTGTAGCTAGTTGTGAAAGATTTGAATTATTCATTATTGACAAAGAACTAGTAGAATATTAATTGTAGACTAAACTATTTTGTGGTTTATGGTAAACAATTCCACAAATCAAAATGTGTCGGTACAGCAGAGTAATAACTTAGTTAAAGACAAATACTAATATCTACTAAATCATGCAAAAAAAATTAAAAATTCAAATTGATTAAAATTATATACTTATTATTGTTAGAAACATTTTTTGAAATATACCTATTCAAATAGAAAGAAACATGAATTACTGTAGATTGATGATATTAAATTAACTTCGTTTCTATAAATTCAAACTATAAAAAAACAACTAGGGCTCTTCTTCTCAATCCCTCTGTACTCTTGAATACATAAAAATTATAGAGGGTATTACCAAAGCTTTATCTCATTTATAGTCGTTGGTCTGTTTATATAGACGCGGTCCTTTAAATAGTTTCACAAAAAAAATCAAGTGGAGTCAAGACGGAAGATCTTGCCGGCCACTTAATTGTACCTCTTCGTAAAATCTATCTCTGGAGGAAAACTATATTCAAATATTATCTTACGACTCAACGATAAGCAAAAATTAGCAAAAATAAAATGTATTTCGTCTAAAATTGTTTTATTTAAAAAGTAGATTATATTGTAAATATTATATAATTCTATTTAGGGAAAATTTACCTCCTACTGAATGTAGTGAAAGAAAGTTTAGTAGTGATATATGGATAACAGGTAATAAATTGGCTGACAAACAAGCAAAAGAGGCTGTTAATGATTAAACATTAACAAATACCATCACAACAGTAGCAGACGATTTAAAAGCGGTTTTCAAACTCAAGATAATGGAACTCTGGGATCAGATTGGGGGCGGCTTGTGACCAAAATGTTGGGGGTTTACAGTAGCAGAATATAGATCCCGGTACAGATATAGGTAAAAAACTGTCAGTGTTTTAGAAAGATATATTTTATAAAACACTGAAAGTTTATTCATACATCTGTACTGATACCTATAATCTGTCAGTGTGAACCACCCCACGAGCCGCCACTGTATCAGATATAGCAACAGCACCCTTCCAAACTAGTAAAAGTTAAACCATCGCTTCAACCATGGGACGATACATCTACCAATCGATTTCACCAAGTAATCAGGACGAGACATTGACTTGGACATACCCGCGCTTCCCCATTACACCTCTATAACAAAGGAACCTCAACCTATGTGTTTTGCGTGTGATATACCTCTATCGGTAAATCATATATTAGAGGAGTGTCCGGTAAATACTGCAGACAGGCTGAATAATAAATTTTCCGAAAATCTTAGATATTTTCCAAAAGCATCATAGAGAATTTAATAGGCTTTCTTCGCGAAACAAACTATTTACACTCTATATAACTTAAATTATCCATAAAACGTATTATGCTGTTTTTTTTTTTAATCATTGATTGTAAAAAAATACTATACCGCCGCTAATAGCCAACAGTCTGATGCAGTTTTTTTTTAAGAAAAGAGATTTATAAGTATTATAATAATTTGCACATATTGGATCAGAAAATTCAAGTTGTCTCACTCCAAAATAAGTTATTTAATTTATAAATGAAATCTATAAATGTGCCAAAATTCAAAGAAAAAAAGTTGTCAAAATGGAAAATATTTATGGCACATATTATTTTGAAGATTATTATTAAAATATCTAAAATTCTACAAACTAGTTTATTCATGAGCACATTGTTCATTTGGAACAAAAATCACATTTATTCAGCGAAGTAGAAGAATGTTATAATCTAGAATTTCTGTCAATATTTGCCTACAACATATTTAAGAAACCAAAAATTACATCAGCGTAAATGCATCAGACGCAGGGTACCTATGTATCTAATAGTAATGGAGCCCAAGAGGCTAAATGAAGATTTATTCGAGCGTCGTGGGGACCTTTTGGATTGCGCGGATTAGATGCTAGAAAGCAAAAAAGTTTTTTTTTACATCCACATGGATAGTACCTTATCTACGCACAGATTACAAAATGAAAAAGTATGCTATTGCCTTCAACTGAACGAATATATTTCATATCCATTCTAGGTATTGGGAATACTGCAAAAAAAATGAAATCCGCCAATCACAGTTCATATTTTGATCAATCGACTGCTATTATTTTTAAAATTTTAAATAAGTGACAATTGTAACAGTATATTTTTTAGTTATTGAGATTAAATATACATTAGAATGGGTTATTATTGTATAAAAGCAATAAATAATAGCATTTCTTTTTTTATTTCGTCTATAGATATAAATAATTTGTTAATTTAAATAAAACTATATGAAGTCAATTTAATTACGAGTATTAAAGCAACAAAAATAAAAGAGTAGTTAGCGTTCTTGCCATCCACGCAGCGGTTTCGAGTTCGATTATCCGATGGGAAAAAATTAAATTAACTTTTACCTTTTTTATTTTATTTTAAAAATTATTAAAAGTCATAAATTATTTTCAAATTAGTTATTTTGTCTTAATATTTATTTTATTTGTAAATTTTCGTTAGTGGGTCATAGAAAAAATATACTGTACAACTCGAGTGGAATGTCCACATCGCACTCAGACGATTGAGCACTTCGCCTACGGCGTCGTGCTCAAATTTCGTCTTCGTGCGATGTGGTCATCATATCCACTCTTGTTGCACAAACTACTATTCTACACCCATATGGATATTAGCTTATCTACGCACAGATTGCCTTCAACTGAACGAATATATTTCATACCCATTCTAGATAGTGAGAACACTGCAAAAAAATAAAATCCACCAATCACCGTTCATATTTTGATCAACCGACTACTATTATTTTTAAAATTTTAAATAAGTGACAATTCTGTCAAAGTAATTGTTAGTATATTTTTTAGATATTGAGATTAAACATACATTAAAATGGGTTATTCTTGTGTAGAATCGATAAATATTAACATTTCTGTTTTTATTTCGTCTATAAATATAAATAATAATTTGTTAATTTAAATAAAACTATATGAAGTCAATTTAGTTACGTGTATTGAAGCAAAAAAATATAGAAGCGTTCTTGCCTTCCACACGGAAGACGAGTTCGATTCTCGGATAAACCTCGGTTTGTGTTAATATTTAAAAATTACATTTTACCCTCTGTATACAGATTTAGTTTACTAACAAATTGTAATAAAAGGTTGTTAAATTTATTGATAATATTATTCTTGTTATTCCTTGCCAGGATTGGTCTAGATAAGATTAAAACAATTGAATGAATACACATTTTTAATTAGGTAACAATATTTTTAAATTTTAGTATCTTATTTATTTCAAAATCATTATGTCCTACTACTATAACAACTAAATCTAATATATTATAATAATAAATATTTTACCTCTTTTTCTAATTTTTCTTAATATTGAAATTTCCACCAGGTTTAATAAATGATTCTACTCTATATTCTTCCGATTTTAACAGTTTTTAAATTAAATTATTTAAGTTAAGTCCAAATTCATCTCCCACTATTAGAATTTTCCTTTGTTTTTTTTTTCTATATCAGAGCTGTTACTTTGACTAGTTTTAGCACTGTTTATTAAATTTACAGATAAAATGGAAACAGATATGTTTCTTTGATTTTCTCTAGCCAGATCATTCTCCTTTAAGGATTTTATTTCTTACCTTAGCACTAGCATCTGATTTTAATATATTTTATTATCATATTCAAGATTTATTATAGCAGATACCACATTTGTACTAATTTCATTAATTTCTTTTAAGTGTTTTTCCAACTTCATACTGTATTTGCTATTTTCTAAAATACTTTTTTCTAATTCATAGTTTTTTTTTTTAAAGTCATTTAATTCTCTATTTAGGCTTGTTTCTATATATTATTACCTTATTTATTTTGCCAAAATTTTAACTTTTAAAAAAAATTACTTTTTGAGATATGCTTGTCCGAAAATTATAAGGGGGTGCTGTACTCACCTTAAATTATTCTGCATTGTCAATTACATCTTCTTTAAATTCTAGAGAGCGTCTACTAATTTTCTTTAAATAGGTGCCCTTTTTAAATTTACTTTTGAAAAATATTATTAAATAATTAATCTTTCTTACATAAAAATAAAATTGAGTTATTAGTACAAAAATATAATTCATTTTTTTTATATTGTTTTTTGTTTATTACCATACCCGCGACAGAAAGTCTAGCGCTGGCCTTATCGAGAACCATCTGGAGACTCGAGAAACCGAATCGAATATTTTCTATCGCGGTCTGTCGCGTGGAGAATAATTTTCAGAACTTCTAAACTGAGCTTCTAGTCAAAGTTGGTTCTTTCTATATAAATAGCGCGACTTGTCGACAGAAGTTAGGTTTCAATTTAAGTGTTGTATAGATAAATTATAAAAAATAAATTATAATTGTAAGTTGTAATAGTGCCTAAGTTTTAAATAAATTAATTAGTACGTTAAAAAATAAAAATATTCATGCATGATTTAGCGGAAATAAATATTATTTTTTAATATTTACTGTTTTTTTTTTTTGATGCAATATTCGAAAGAATTTAAAAATGTAATAAATAGAAATCAGTTTTCTAATTAACTAAAAAGTGTAGAAGAAAGACACTTTTAACAAAAAGAGGTATAACTTGAAACAAATAAGTTAATTCAGAACTAAGACAACCCTAAAGAAACCTAGACAACTTCCGAAAATGTGTTTAAATATGTTTGTTTTTACTAAAAAAATACGAGGACACCATACAAAATTATTATTTGAAAATATTCACATTTACGGTAGGTTTTTATAATATATATTACAGAAATCACAGTTAACTACATAAAATTACATTATTTATTTAAGCAATAAAAAAGTTAAGTACAATTACAGCATTAGAAGTCGGTTTTCTCAAAATCCCTTTTTTTAAGTTATCCTAGTATTGTTCTAGTACAGCGAATATACAGTATTTATTTTATTAGAATTAGATAAAAAGGTAATTATTACAAGTTATACAACATTCATTTATGAATAGAAAATAATAAAGCAATTAATCCATTATTCTGATACCGTCAATTCCAAATTTTCATTCTCAAATCCAGCTTAATTACAACACAAGAATTCGTAAATCACATGAACTACCCAACCTCTTGGTGTTAATTTAATGAACGATTGTTGAAACACAGAGGAAAAGATTATGAACGACTGTAGATTATTCATGGTGAGTGGTTTCGGTGTGTTATTAGTAGGGAGAGGTACAAAAACGACAGTAGGCATCCGTTTTATTGGTTGGTCAAAATCTCATACCGCTTTGAGTAGTTATTTCAAGAGGGCCTTATGGACAAAGGAACAAAACTAATATGCATCAACCATGGGTGGAGGTAAATGTTTGAAAAACTGATTACAGGGTAACAAATCATAAATTTAGGAAAGTCAAAAAGTAGTTGCTTTGTTAGAGATAAAGAGTTGTTTAGCGATACTCTGGTTTGGATCTCAGATCAAACTAACTGCAATTTTAATTAATCTGCACGGTTCGTTGTAGGATTTAATGGATATCGTATTAGCAGATACCTAATGTTTTTAACACGACATCCATATTACAAATGGGTTACAGTTTTGATGATTGTGGGTGGGGTTTTCCTCAAATGGCTCCATTAATGATCTCTAAGTTTCCTCAGAGCCTGAGCGTCATGGAAAATGATTAGGTTGCACAAGTTATTCTGAAGTTTGGTCGTAAGCAGGTGAATTGTAGGGAGAGTATTATTATTATTTTTATTATTATTCCAGTTTGTATTTGATTAAAGTTTTCACAAGTATAGGTACTTTTAGGATTTATACTATAAAAATAACAGTTCAGCATGAGCTGCTATTAGAATTTTCAATGAAACGCCACATAGAGGTCATGCAACCCAGACGTGTGTAATTGATCTTATGCATAAATTCAAATAAATGCAATAAAAAACCTAACCACTAGTGGAATGCTACAATATTCTGCCGATCTAGTCAAAAAGGACATGCGCATTACAAAATATTTGCAGAAAATAAGACATATACGACATTGGTTGCCAATATCGATTATAAGAACTGGACCGCCTCGTCCGCCCACGCCTTGCTTGTTGGTTTATTTAGGAGTTTACAGTAATTATCCCCTGCCCAAAAATATACAAGGTGGCGCAAAATCAAGTACCCTATGGAATGTTGTCATGGTTTCGTTTGTAGTTGACATCTGTTGGAGTTTTTTTGTTAGTTGCAAAGTAGATACTTGAGAAATTCATCATGAATCGATATACGCCTCGAGAACGTGCCGAAATCGTAACATTTTTTTATCAAAATAATTCCGTCGATTATCAGAATTTTTCCTGGACGCCTTATCTCGAAAACGCCGATATTGCATATCAGCCAAGGTCTCCCGATTTATGTTTCAGACTTTTGGTTATGGGGTTATCTCAAAGATAAATAATCCTCGAACACTAGAAGCATTAAAAGACAACATCCGGGAAGAAATTGACAGAATACCACCTGAAATGTTGGAGAAAGTTATGAAAAATGCTTTATTGCATTAATGCTGCGAGTCGATATTGTTTTTAGTGTGTAACAAAACAAATTTTTAGAGTTTAAATAAATATTTTTCATTTTTAATATGATTGTTTTTTAAATAATCTTACTTTTATATAAAAAACCAATAGGGGACTTTATTTTGCGCCACCTTGTACTTGCTTCGGTTATTCGTTTTTGTGTTATTATTTATAAATTTCTGTTGTTTCTACATATTTCAGTTTAAGAAAGAAATAATTTCAACATTGGAAATCAAACCGAGCCTGTTTATTGTTTACCAATTGACGCAGCAAGGACTAAAAACGACTCAATGCGCATGCTTAATATTGCCGGCACGAGCCGCTTGTTGGTGATAAAAAGAGAATTATTTTATTGGCGATGGGGTGAAGAAAAACCGTGATACCAAGGTATTTTCTTTGAAATGAATTAATAATTAGGAGATGATAGGGTAATGAATGGGACTATATTACATTATTATTGTGTTTTTCTGATCTCATACATACAGGGTAACGAAAAAGTCAAGCAACAAGTTATTTTAGGGTGATGAATGGGTCTGCATTACATTAGTAGTTTGGTGGTAGGTACTTATTTAGTATTCTTGAAACGAGGAAAAAATAAAAAACGAAATAAAAAATTTTCCAAAATATTTATTATTGGTAATTTCATCTGTTTGCCGACGTCATGGGCTGATGTAATATGAATAGTATACCTTAATTATAAATCCGGCCATTAACAATTAATATTGTTAAAATTTTGGCGAATAATTTTTAAATAAATAAAAAAAGAAATCCTTGTAAATCATAGAAATGCATCAGGCCATCATCAAAAACATTTTCACAGGCATTTAAGGCAACATTAGCGAGTATATTGTAATTTTTCAAGCATGTTAATATTTTAATTGCAAATGAAATCAAATAATGTTAATTAACATCAATTAATTACTTTGCCTGAGTCATAAGTATGGCGGTAAATTTAGCATTAGATCTTAAATACTGAAATAAAAATATAAAATTTGCAGTTATGTTACATTTTTGACCGTTCGGCAATTCATTGATTTCGCTTTTTAACATTTTTGACAATGTTGCCGATTCTATATCGAATTGCAAAAAATTTCGATTCATTCGGTACCTTATCTTATCACGAAGTTTAAGAAACGTTGGAATTAATGTTAAATTTTTTCTTGTATTTTTCTACTTACTCTATGCGTAAAATAAATCGTTTCAGTATTTATATAATGCAAAACATGTTTCCTTTAACCTCCGCCAATGTCACAAGGTTATGCACAGATGCTTAATATGGGGTTACCACAACTTAATCGACATTATTAAATTCTGCGGTTTCGACAAATGTTAATGAAAATATTTGTTATGTTACGCAGAATTTTTGATAGCATCTTTAACAGAGGAAACATCAATTAATGTCTATAGACATTGACTATCGCCAAAAATTCCAGTAGATTTTGAGGATTTAGTTTTAGTGCCTTTAGAATGATGTGTTTCGGTGTTGTTACTTTTAAAATTGAAATGGATGGTTTAATCGTTTATTAACCGACTTCAAAAAAAGGAGATGGTTTTCAATTCGTCGGAATATTTTTTTTATGTATGTTCAGCGATAATTCTTTACCACCTTATTCGATTTCTATATTTTTTTTGTTAGAAAGGGGGTGCCTCGGGGGTGGTCCCATATAAAATTAATAAGTAGACTGGGAGTAGTGTACACACTACTAATGAAATATAAGTGGAATAAGTACCTGAGTAAAAAAAATATTAAAAATTAGGATGAGCGGTTTCGGCTAAAAAGCCATCATCAAAGCTGTCCTAATAGGCGTTACTTTTAAAAAATTAAATACTAGCAAATGATAAAACTTACGTCTAAGACATCTTCCATATGAAATTTATCGAAAAATACATTAAGTTGTTAACAACAATAGATACATTATAGACAGTTGGTTGAGGCACCGAACCCACTTAATATATAATAATATAAATAATTGAATATATTAAATATCGTCTATAACGGATCAACAGGTGACAAGCGTACCTAATTTTGACATTTGACAGTACACATATAACATAGACAGTCTGACACAGATTATCAACAAGATAAATTTAGTCTAACCCGGGTTAACCTCAGAACCACTCTCAAGTGCTCATTCTACTTCTCGTTGTCCTATGTTAGTCTGTTTATGTCATATGTCATAAGCCTGCTGTCAATAGTCAAAATTAGGTACGCTTGGCCTGTTGAACCGTTACAGACGATGTTTATTATATTTAATAATTTATAATATTATTATTGTTATACCTCTTAAGTGGGTTCGGTGCCTCAACCGTACCCAAGTGTCTATAATGTATATGTTGTTGTTAACGACTTAATGTATTTTTCGATTGATTCCATGTGGACGTGTCTTAGACGTAAGTTATGTCATTTGTTAATATTTAAACTTTTAATTTGTAACGCGTTTTAGGACAGCTTTGATGATAGCTTAGAAAAAAGTTGAGCAGTTTTGTGCTCCTTAAAATGGTGCCAAGGAACCTTTGATATCTAGAGGTAGATTTAAAATCTTGGATAAAAGAAAATTGTCATTTCTTTAGATCCATTAATTTTTAAATCTCTCTATAGATGTCAAAGGTGTATTGGCACCATTTCAATGGGCACAAGACTGAGCAATTTTTTTTAATTTAACCATCTTTCTATCTGTTACCGTTTAAGAAATAGAAATAGATGGGACCCAGCAGATAAAAAAATGTTAGGAGTAAGACGTGTGTGGAAAATGTATATATTTAGTTCATCCTTTAAACATTTACAGGGGTTGTACAAAATTACAGGAAAGCGTGGTCCTCAGTGATGGCTTGTGGTAATTTAAAATGGAGGTTCAATTTTTTCCAAAAATTTTAGCTTTTCTAAAACTTTTTACAAGAGCCAATATCCATCAAAACTTAATTCGCATCGTCGGTTTTACTCGTAATACAAATAAATTCCGATTTTTTTTTTAAGATTCCTGAGTCATGAAAAAATTGCTTGATAACATGGCTTAGATGATCCATTACTTGAAATTGTACATTGTGCTCCACAAGCCCAGAAACCATTTTAATTTTTACCGTTTTTATTTCATCTGAAATTCTGACATTTTCAATCTAAAAACGCAAAAGTTTGCAATGTTATTTTGGTTATTTTTTAGGGAGAACAAACCTTAGAGCTGCCAGTGCTTTTTACTTTCCTAACTGTATAATGAATAGATTTTGGGCAGAGTCGGAACATCTGGGTGTCATTTTTATATTTTCGAGAATATACCTGTTATTTACGTTTGCAGAAGCAAATTGTTATCTATAATTTTTGTTCTATACAAAATTTTCCTAAAATGGTCCGTATTCGAGAAATTTGAGAAAATGTAAGAAATTAAAATTTTTAAGAAAATTGTTTAAATAAAAGTTGTTTGTTATATTATTTTCTATAACTCTTGTCCTATACATTATTTATCTAAAATAGACCGTATTCGAGATATTTGAGAAAATGTGTAAATTTGGAATTTTGAAAAAAAACTCAAAAACGGATAAAGAGATAAACTTTAAATTTTAAACTTAAGCTTTATTCCCTTTATTCTTAAATGTTCATTCAGCAAGGACTAGATTTTAAGATTTCTGCTATTTATTATTATATGTAGCTGGAATGTAATTTTGTGACTTACTGATGGGAAACCAGTTTTAATCATTCATTATATGTTTTCTTTCAAACAAAAATGAAAATATAAATACGGATCCTTTTTTTATACATTTTAACTTAACGCTATTATTAAATGGTATTTTTTTATTTTGACAGAACA